>JAEAOA010001011.1:0-20433 GCA_016746295.1 Potamilus streckersoni
AAAATGTAAAAAAGAATATAGTTGCCAATGGACAGGCGTATGCGGCGATAGAGGTAGGACCTAATTTATTTTCTATTGATTTTAAATTGGATACTGGCTCCAAAGTTAACATCATACCCTCATATATATTCCAAAAGCAAGGCATAAAACATCCTCTTAAATCTACATTAAACACACTATCTGCATATAACGGCAAATTATTGAACACAATGGGTACAGTCAATCTCACATGTAAACGCACTGAACATACACATGAACTCGAGTTCTACATTGTTAAAACGAGAGCACAACCTATACTTGGCTTACAGTCTTGTATGGAGTTAGGCTTAGTTAAATTTACATACTCTGTTCAGACAATGATGTCAGATTTACATTGTAACAAGAGTACACCCCTCACTAAGGCGGTTGTTCTCAAGGAATATGCCGAAGTATTCAACGATATAGGTCTTTTCCCAGGGAAATATACCATATACATCTACCCCAAAGCCATACCTGTAGTGCACCCTCCGCGGCGAGTACCTGTTGCACTTCAAGACAGACTCAAAACTGAACTTGATCGCATGGAAAATGAAAATATCGTTGCCCCAGTTACATCACCTACAGCATGGGTAAATTATATGGTTGTCGTCGAAAAGCAATCGGTTAACTAAGGGTATGTCTCGACCCACAAGACCTTAACAGGGCAATTTTGCGTCTCTAATACCCTATATGCACATTAGATGATATCCTACCCCAATTATCAGGAGCAAAAAAAATACTTCACCAAATTGGATGCACGGTCAGTATTTTGGGCAATAAAACTGTCACGTGACTTTTCATACCTCACAACTTTCAACAACCCTTACGGCCGTTACCGTTTCTCGCGTCTCCCATTTGGTTTGAAATCATCTCAAGATGAATTCAAAAGGCAGATCGATGAGAGTTTTGAAGGTTTAAGTGGTATTGTTTCGATTTGTGACGATATACTAGTTTTTGGAAGCACACGCGACGAACATGATACAAACTTGAGAAATATTCTCCAACGTTCCCTCGAAAAAGGAATCCGGCTAAATGAGAAAAACTAGAAGTGGGCGTCACAGAAGTTCAGTACTTCGGGCACATTCTGTCAGCAGAAGGTCTCAAACCCGACCCCGCCAAAGTAGCAGCGGTAAGAGAAATGGAACCCAATCGTGACCGCGCGGAGTTGTAAACCATTCTTGGCATGGTTAACTATTTGTCCAAATTTGCCCCAAAATTGGCAGAGGTCACAAGTCCACTAAAACAAATGTTAGCGAAAGACGTAGAGTTTTCATGGGACTCTCCTCAAATAGACGTATTTCAAAAGGTCAAAGACATAATTACTATAATCCCTAGACCTGTTCTGTCCTATTTTGACCCTAAGAAACCACTGACTTTGCAAGTTGACGCATCAAAATATGGGCTGGGTGCCGCCCTAATGCAAGATGATAAGCCCGTGGCTTATGCATCAAAATCCTTGACCACAACTTAGATTAATTACGCTCAGATAGAGAAAGAAATGTTTGCTATACTCTTCGGATGCAAACGATTTCATCAATATGTATACGCGAGAAAGGTACTCGTTCAAACTGACCACCTTCCACTTGTCTCTATAATGAAAAAGTCCCTCTATGCAGCCCCACCGCGAATACAAAGCATGCTTTTCCAACTACAGCGTTATGACATTGAGGTAAAACATTACCAAGGTAAGAACATACCCGTAGCAGATACACTCTCCAGTAAGTTCTCATCGGATACATACCCTATCTTATCTGACGGTATAGACATGCAGGTGCATATGGTGTTATCTGCATTACCTGTATCTGATCGTAAGAAGGAAGAAATTGAATCTCTCACTGACCAAGACCCCCAGATGGTCATACTAAAACAGGTCATAAGTGAAGGTTGGCCTGAAAAGAGGTCAAGCTGTCAATCAGAGATAATCGACTATTGGAATTATAGAGATACACTTTCAGTTGTAGATGGGTTAATAATGAAAGACCACAAAATAGTCATACCACAAGCCCTCAGGCAGAAAATGCTAGAAACTGTACATTCAGGACATTTAGGTATTGAAAAGTGTCTGAAAAGAGCCAGAGATGTTTTGTTTTGGCCAAGAATCTCAGCCGACATTTCCGATTTAGTGTCAAAATGCTCTATCTGCTTACAGCGCAGATCTAACCAAAAGAAACCTCTCATTAATCATGACGTCCCTGAATACCCATGGCAAAAAGTCGCCACAGACCTATTTACATGGGATAATAAAGAGTACATTGTTGTAGTAGATTATTTCAGTCGCTACTTCGAAATTAAGGCACTCGTTAGCTCAAACAGTTGCACTGTTATCAATCACAAGAAAAGCATTTTCGCGCGCTTTGGAATACCAGAAGTCGTTGTCAGCGACAATCAAACATGCTATTCTTCCCGCGAGTTCGCAAGCTTCGCGAAAGAATGGGACTTTAAACACGTGACATCGAGTCCCACATACCCTCAGTCAAAAGGCCTAGCATAGAAAACAGTTCAAACAGTAAAGAGAATTCTCTTAAAAGCAAAAGCCGACGGTAGAGAACCACTTATAGGCGCATTAGAGTACCGATACCGAGCCACTGCTCTTGATATCGGATTTTCACCAGCAGAATTGTTGATGGGGAGACAGCTTAGATCAATTTTCCCAACAACCCGTGAAAAATTAATTCCAAAAACACCTAACACCGCTGAGGTAAAATAAGAACATTACATTTTGTAAGAGGAAAACTAAGAATTATTATGACAAAAACGCAAAACCACTAAAACCACTTAAGGAAGAGGAATCAGCCCAAATTCAATTGAAAGGTCAAAATGGGAACCTGCCTTAGTAGTAAGAAAACACAGCGAAAGGTCATATGCAGTTCGCACCAAAGATGGTACCATTTATCGTCGCAAGAGACGTTTACTCATGAAAACTAATGAAACACCACCACCGCCCTCCCTTCAGATTGAAAACACATATTGTATAGTTGTATCACCACTCCCCGCAAATGCCAGTAAATCAATTTCATAGTAAATGGAATCTAAATGTTTCAGCCAAAGTACGCCTGAGCCTGAGGCAACGGTCTCATATGTTCGTCCGCAAGGCGGATGTTACACACGTTCTGGGAGGCTAGTGAAACCAAAACTAAGAGTGTCAGTATAATATCAGTTCCAAAAACCTGGACATAACCTGGATAAGAAACAGCTGTGAAATCCTGCACTCGCAGGTAAGAGAGTCTCAGCTAATAGAACACTCATTAGTGTAGCTCATTGTATGGTATTGTTGATAAACACTGACGGTGATTCAAGATAAGGACCATCAGTTTACATTAAATATCTATCAAATCATCAATACGATTTCTTAAAAATTTATAATGCATTCTCAGTCTGTCTCAGACATGTGTACGTAGTTAATTGTAATAATTGATATCAAAGACGCGCTTAATTCTGATATGTTAATTATAATGGCTTATGATTCATTTAGTTTGTTAAAAGTTTTATTAAAACGTTTTCTTTGTAAGAAGAGAGATGTAACTTTATACATGTGTAACTGACCAATCAGCACTATCTGTGTATGAGTCATAGTTCTACTGGTACTATCTACAGGCAACCGCTTCTCTGATAACTCTGTGTTAAGACTTCACAGTAGTCACTTGTATATATTAAAGTTATTGATAGTTAGAACACGGCGTCTCATATTATGTTTTAACACAATAACACTACACCGAGGAAGGGATAAAAGCAAACCTCGCTACAAAGAGAGCCAAGAGGAAGGCGAAACAACAACAGCCTCAACAAGAATCAATCTTCACCTGCAGTAAGTGCAACAAACATTGTCACGAAAGGGTCGGACTCTTCAGCCACTAGCCACGGTGCAGATAAGGTATCAAAATTTGGGAGCTACACCATCGTCTCTCGAAGACGGACGGATGCCAACAACCAACAACAATAAACCATGGATATGGAACTTTGAGATGAAACTACTGATAACTAATTTACTGTTCAGCCTTATATAGATATGAGGGCGTGACGCACTAGATAGTGCCACTTTTAAAACTGTTCCATTTGTTTTTCAATTTATTTTACAAATTCCCGTTAATACTGGTAAAATAGAATCAATATTAGTCTGTATATGGGTCGACTTTAATTTTAAAGAAAAAGAAATTCCGCAGACTTACAAGAATCCAAAAGAAACCAAATTTGAATTGCTTAAGGCGAGTGATTTCGTCAATAAAAAATCGACAGACTTAAAAGATACCAAAGTCAGTTTTCGAAGTTGTTTACTTTGTAATAAAATTACCTATGCATTTAATATCCTGTCAGAAAGTTTAAGGAAAGAGTTTACTTGTCGATCCAAATTGTGTTTATCCATAACCAGGGTTTCTATTTGTTTACTAGATGTGATCATAATTTATGTTTTCGGGGCAAATAGTATACACAACAATAACGTTCTTTAATAACACTTTTGTAACCCTTGCTAGCGAAAAGATTATAATTTTCACTCACAGTGGATTTATTTTAAAATAATGATTTTTATTTGCGAGTTACAGTGGTATAGGTAACCTGGATTCAATAAATCTTGGTCAGTTTTCACCTTGCAACTTCATCCGTGAATGGCAGTTGCCTTGAAGCAGTCGGGTGATTTTTTTGTTTGTCTTTTTTGTGATTTTGTTTTTTAACATTAGCGATGCACACTACAGTAAGGATGCATACGCAAACCAGCATCCACTACATACACGGAGTTCTTGGGTATATTGTTTTAAAATAAGTTTCGCATGATGAAATAACAAGGAATAAATGATAGCAATGCAATGTTAAATTATTACACTTTATTTTCAAAAAAATGTATGTTTATAATTTTTGTACATTGTAAGGTGAAGGGGAACAAATTCAAAGCACAATTAATTCTTTTCTTATTTGCATAGAATAATTGAGCAAATATGATTAACGATATTGATTAGTAATGACAAGCTTTTAATTTACGCTCTCACACTCTAATTCAACTTAAAAAATAAAAAATAAAAGCAAACAATAAAATTAACTGCTAAAAGCTTCATATTGCAGCAACATTGACAAAATGATCAACATTATTCTCTCTCTCTCTCTCTCTCTCTCTCTCTCTCTCTCTCTCTCTCTCTCTCTCTCTCTCTCTCTCTCTCTCTCTCTCTCTCTCTCTCTCTCGTGTAACTGTGTGTGTACTATATATGCGGCAGTGTTACAGCGTGAAGTCTAAATTCAAATATATTTGTTTTAATATCTCATGTACACCGCCCTTAATCAAATGTATACATATATAAATATTCTGTAGAATATTATATGTTAACGTTTATTGTTTAATAAACGAATATTGATAATTTGACAGGAAGACTTAAATTGAGAACGTCTTTGTGCAGATGCATATATTCGTTAGAATACAAAATGTATATAAATATTTTAATTACAATGAGCAATGTATGCCTGCTTGTATTTTCTCTCATACATATGTACGTTGCAACGTATGATTATTTTCTCTGAAACAATATAAGGTTTAAGAAAAAGAATTGATTGAAATATTGTTCAGTTGAGCCGAATTCTCTTTCAAGTTGGGCCAAATTGACTATAGTCTAACATTAATGACACAACTTTCCCGTCCCCTCACCCTATTCTATCTTACAGCTTGAAGTCGCTTTTTTTCTGGTAAAGATGATCTATCGGAAATAAAAAAGAATAATTTTTCCCATCATCTTCTTTTGGTTACATCCATATGCAACACATTGCATCATATTTGCTGTACAAAAGCACGATCGTAAGATATATCACATAGACATTTACATTGGAAAATTAAACACTTGAATGCCTAGATTGAATAGATGGGATAAATGTATATAATAACCGTGTTTGGCACGCAGAAATTACCGATTGTTTACGGAGATTGCCAATTAATATTTTCATTAACAAAAGTGGATTTTTAAGTGTAAATAAGCATTTTAAGGGGTTTGCATGACAATAATATCATACGTTTGTACAATATAGGTGGCCGGTTACCTATGAAGCGCCTGAACATTACTCTTGATAGGTCATCACACATTGGGAATACATTCAAAGCATCTCATGTATTCATTACCATAATCTAATAGTATTTAAATATATATTTTGCATTATTTCTTTGTTTTTTGCATGTAATAAAAAGTACAATAACTTAGATGATAATTCCTTAAACACTGAGAAATTCAAAAGCCGTTCCAGGCGAATTATATGGTAGGATACAAACTTGCTACTCTCTGGTAACGTTTCAAAAAACTTAATCACTGATCCACCGCAGCACACAGATTGCAGCTCGCATTGGTAGCTAAGATATGAATCATTAGGCAGGTCCCCATGGGGTGAAGATAGATCCATGAAACCATTCAGAATAACTCATGTTTTAATACGTTAAAGAAGTATTTACTTTAATGGTGTGGTGAAATACATTAAAGCCAGCGGAGAATTGGGGAAATACAGAGAAAACTCCTGGTTGGATAAACGACTGTTTCTTCCATATTAGGCAAGTGATCCTTTAGGAAAGAGATAAATCACATATATAATGAAGCAACTATCTTTTCGAACCGCAAATGTTTAGATAGGGTTATCATATCGGAACCATTGCCTGCGAAAGATGATATCTGCATATGCGTGAATTTTGTTGAGAGCATACAGGACAATAAGTTGTTATATCAGTTAATTAGATTAAATATCTGAATATTAAGACTTATGTCACAGACGTAGTGGTAGGTAAATATTCCAAGACAGAAATCATAGACTAAATAGGACGAATGTTTTTTGCAAGAATTTCTTGGAGAAAAGAAACTGTTTCCAGTAAAGAATAATTGATTGATTGATTGATTCAATTTTAACGGCGCACCAGCACTTTTAGGCTATTTAGCGCTATACAGTAGGTCATATTTGTAAAAATAAAGGTTCAATATCGACCAGCGATATAGTAAAAAATCCATAGAAGTTAAATATAAAATGGTAAATGTTGGTAACAGTTGAAGATATTGGTCTCCGATCAACGGGAAATGTAAATGATGTATCTTGATGAACGATGTAAATAATAGTTGGTATTTGCATTAGTTAAAAATTAGTTTGGGTAAGATCATACAGTTACAGTTTAAAATAAAGATTTACTTCCTTTAGGAAATCTAAAATACTAGTGATTTGAATAGTATCAAAACGTTCCTGCATGTCGTGTACATTATAGTATTTATCACACGTAGGTTGCAGGTCGGAACACGTGGTCATAAAGTGTTTAACAGTAAATGGTACATTGCAAGGAACGCACTCTGGTGGATCTTCACCTTTTAGTATGTGTGAGTGGGTAATGTATGTATGACCGATTCTGATTCATGCAATGACAACCTCCTCCCTACGAATAGTTCTGTAGGAAGGAGTCCATTCTTCCAAGATTGGTTTAATGGCATGAAGTTTGTTATTGATTGCATCATCCCATGATACCTGCCACTTTTGACGTAGATACTTTTTGATACAAGGTTTAAAATCAGAATATGGTAATTTAAAATCCGATGGTTCTAAAGATAGAGCCATCTTAGCAGCCCGGTCTGCTTGTTCGTTACCTCTAATACCAATAGGGCTAGGTAGCCAACAGTATACTATATTGCATGAGGCACTAAGCTCAGAGTTTTTGACCAGAACATTCACCAATAGTGGATTATCTAGTTTGATATTGTGTTGCGCCTGAAGCACTGATAATGAGTCACATAAGATAATACTATTTAGAATGTGTTTAGATTTAATAAATGTCAGAGCAAGGTCTATTGCTCTGATTTCCGTTGAAAATATGGATGCATCATTTGGCAAACGCTCTTTGGTTATGTGTTTGCCACTGACGAAGGCTGCAGCAGCCTTATCAGCAACCTTTGATCCATCAGTATAAAATCTAGCATAATGTGTAAATTCATTGAGTAGATCATGATAAGAATTCAAGAATAGGATAGGGTTTGTCTCAGATTTTTTCCGATCGTGTAACGTAAAATTCACTTGGGGTTGCTTAATGAGCCAAGGTGGTGTTTTCGAGACAAATGTTTTCTGGATTGAAGATAGATTACATTTGATTTGGTCAAAGCAGGATGATATTCTGAAACCAAATGAAGGTATAGCATTTGGTTTATTTATGTATAAAATTTTGTAATTTGGATGAAAAACGGCCGAAAAAGCAGGGTTCAGAGGGTTGGATTGTAATTTAAGAGCATAATGTGCAGAAAGCATTTCTCTGCGATGCGATAAAGGTGGTTCATTCGCTTCCACGAGAAGGCTTTCACACGGAGATGTCTTAAATGCTCCTAGAGCAAGTCTTATTCCCTGTTGATGAATTGGGTCAAGCATTTTCAAATAAGACTTCCTAGCTGAACCATAAACAATGCATCCATAGTCTAAGATGGAACGGATAAATGTTCTATACAAATTAAGGAGTACTTTTTTATCAGCACCCCAATCAGTGTGAGCAATTACTTTAATCAAATTTAAGGCTTTTAAGCATTTAGCTTTCAAATTCTTAATGTGTGGTATGAATGTCAGCTTTTTGTCAAATATAATACCCAAGAATTTTGTTTCCTCAACAACTGGTATAAGTTTTCCATCCAGCGTGAGTTTAGGGTTATCATGATGTCTTGGCAACTGACAAAAATGCATGCATACTGTTTTTGATTTTGAAAATTTGAAACCGTTATTACTGGCCCAACTTTGAATCTTATTGATATTTTGCAAGAGTTGCCTCTCAATTGTATGCATGTGCTTTGATCGATAACAAATTAAAAAATCGTCAACATATAATGAGCAATCAACACCGGGAGCTAAGCATTTGGTGATACTATTGATTTTGATGTTAAAAAGCGTCACAGATAAAATACTGACTTGGGACACACCCATCTCTTGCTGGTGCGTATCGGAGAGGGTAGAGCCCACTCGAACTTTAAATTCCCTGTCAGAGAGAAAATTGGAGATAAATGAGGGCAGACGGCCTTTGAGTCCTAGATCGTGCAGGTCTTTTAGTATCCCGTACTTCCATGTTGTGTCATAAGCCTTTTCTAAATCAAAAACAAAACCGCTACTAAATGTTCTTTTTTGATAAAGGTATCACGAATGAATGTTTCTAGTCTAACTAGATGATCATTAGTACTCCGTCCATATCGAAAGCCACTTTGGAAAGGAGATATTAAATTGTTAGTTTCCAAGTACCAGAGAAGTCGATAATTGATCATTCGTTCCATTGTTTTGCACACACAGCTGGTCAGTGCAATTGGTCGGTAGCTGTTGGGGTCTTTGCTATCTTTACCGGGTTTGGGAACTGGTATTACAGTTGCTTCTTTACAGTTTTTTGGTATATTACCAGTAAGCCATAAATCATTAAAGAGTTTCAAAAGAGTTGTTAACGATGATTCTGGAAGGTGTTTCAAAAACTGGTAATGTATTTCATCAGGCCCAGTGGATGTATCATGTGCCTTATCTAAAGCCTCCCTAAGCTCCAATAATGAGAACAACTGATTATAACTTTCCAAGTTGTTGGATGTGAATTTTAAACGTGACTTTTCCTTTTTTGAGCTTTAAGTTTTTGGAAGGCTTCGGTATAATTAGATGATGATGAATTTTTGGAGAAACTGTCAGCAAGAGTATTTGCAATGTCACGTTTTGAATTAAAGTTGTTATTGTTTAGTTGCAGGTGTCGAAGAGGGTTTTGTTTGTTCTTTCCGTTTATTTTGCGTACAGTATTCCAAACCTTCTGAACAGAGGAACGAGAGTTTAAAGAAGAAACATATTTCTTCCATGATGCTCGTTTACTTTCCCTGATTGTGTGACAAGCTTTGGCTCGGAGAATACGATATATATTTAAGTTTTCGGGCGTCGGATGATTATTAAATTTGTTTAATGCTTTTTGACGTAGTCTAATGGCTTCTGTACATTCCTTAGTGACCCAAGGTTTTAGGATTATTTTACAGTTGGTAGAGGACTTGAGAATAGAGTCTTCTGCAATTTCTATTAAAATAGATGTAAACAGCTGAATGGGATCGTTGACATTGAAAACCGTGTCCTCATTCAACCTAATTTTGCAGAGTATTTCGAACTTGACCCAGTCAGCCTTCTTTAGATTCCATTGTGGAATTACTTCATCAATTGTAGAGTTAAGATTTACAAGGGAGATTGGGAAGTGATCGCTACTGTGAAGATCATCAGCGACCTTCCATTCATAGTCCAAAAGCAGGGAGGGAGAACAAATTGTCAAATCGATGCATGTGTATGTACCCGTGCCTGGATGTAGGTATATAGGTGTTTTGGTATTATAGAGACACAGATCGTGTCTAGAAATAAAGTCTTCAATTTTGTGACCTCTATCACTTATATGATTTGATCCCCATAAAATATTATGGGCATTAAAATATCCTAGTAAAACAAATGGTGCAGCAATTTGTTGAAGAAGGGTATCTAATTCGTTTGGAACTAGGTTAATGTTTGGTAGTAAGTAAATAGAGCAAAGTGTAATCACTCGCTGAAGAGTGACGCTTACAGCAATGGCTTGTAAATTTGTGTTTAGAGTAATGACCTTATGAGGGGCTTCTCAAAAATGTTTCCTGAAGACATAGTACTGCAGGATCATGTTCATCTAAAAGCAGAAAAATATCATGGTAGTTGGCTTTAAGTCCTCTACAATTCCATTGTAAAATTGTGTTCTTCATTTCAGCTGTATATTAGACCTTTCGAGTGGCAAATAATTTGGTTATTTTTCTGGAGGAAGTACGGGGATGTATCTTTTGTTATTGGATCTGGAGTTACCCTGAGGACATGAAGTAGATTCCTCCGCATCCATGTCCTCTAGGTCTTCAAACCTGTTGTGTGTTTTTATAGGGTCATCAGACCCTTTTATGCCTATTTGTTTGAAGCCTTTTCTTGCTATTTGGTGATTTTGGTGGTGAGGTAATGTTGAATGTTGTTTGCGTCGATGTAGAGTTTTTCTGCGGTCTATAGTGTGGGATGTTTGAGTCAGCATGGGGTTCAGGCGGGTTTGTTTGAGTTTGTGCGTCTTTTGTTGCTTTCTGGCTGCTCTTTAATACAGTTGAGAAGGATGGGCCGGGGAATGATCTAGCTTGAACAAGCTTCCTGGCCTCTGGATAGGGAATATTATTAGTGTATTTAATCCTCTGGATTTCCTTCTCCTGTCTCCAAGTGTCGCATTCCTTGGAACTAGCATGATGTTCTTTGCCGCAGTTTACGCAGTGCGGAGTGGCCTTGCACTCTGATTCCCGGTGGGAGGAGTCGCCACACCGGCCACAGATTTGGCTTCTAGAGCATCTGTCTTCATGATGGCCGTATTTTTGGCATTTGTAACATCGGAGAGGATTTGGTATATATACCTCAACCTTAACTTGTAAGAAGCTATCCTTGACCACTTTAGGTAATATGGGCTTATTAAAGGTGAGTATAATAGTGTTGGTGTCCTGCAGATTGTTGTTTCGTTTGATACGAATTCTACGGACTGCAGTGACACCTTCAGTTTTCATGCCCTCAACGATGTCCTTGTCGCAGACTCCAGCAAGGTCACGGCAACGAATGATGCCTTTTGATGAATTAAGTGTAGAGTGGGCGGAGCAGGTTACTGGAATATCGTAAAAGGTCTTAATTTTCAGTATATTTTCAGTTTGAGCTTTGCGCTCACACTCTACAAGTAGGTCACCTGATCTTAGCTTCTTCACACTTTTTGGCTTGCCGACTAATCCAAGTATAGTCTTTTCGACTATAAATGGTGACAATGGGGCAAGTTGTTTAGCTTCGTCTTTTGAATGGATGACCATGAAGCGAGGAAAGGATTCCACACTACATGGTTCATTATCCGACTCTGATGACACAGTTTTGGTACGTTTTGGAGTTTTTTTTAAATTCTCCATGATGGCAGTTTGAAAGATTCAGCACTCGTGCTCCACACCCACCAAGGAGCCCAACAAGGGGACACTTTTCAAGTGCCAGGGATACACAAATACCATACTCAGTTGGCAAAATTACCTTTGGTTGACCCTGAAGTCGCCAATTTCGAAGGTCAGTAAAATTACCCCCTGATTGACCCATTAAGCCACCGCCTTCTAGGAAGTCTTCTAAGATTTAGGAAAGGGAAAGATATATGAATAGAATATAGGGGCAACGGTGGTATCAAGCGAGATACAAGAATAAAGTAAAAGGAGGTGAGAGAGTAATAAAATCTTCCTAGGGCTCGGCGTGACCAGCCGATTTGTCGAGACCGGGCCCATCTCAACCACCCGTCTTAAGAGAAGTAGAGGCCAAAGTAGTGTGTTGCAACTACCAGGATCCTTTCCTCCTCCGTTACGGGTCGCAACCCACGGCAAACAGGTTGCCTCTACTTAGTCGCCTTTTGCGACACGTAGCGAGGCACGGCGGGCCAATTCTACAACCCCGGACCCGTAGGGGGAAGTAAAGCGTAATGCTTGGGGATTGCATTGTACATATTTATTGAAAAGAAACTGTTATAGGTGATAGTAATTGTTTTTCGAGCAACAAGTTCGTACATTGGTTCAAATACTGTCACTTATTTTCAATGTATTTGTGGCTATAATTGACACTTTAGTATTAATTAATAACAAGTTTTATTATCACATTCTATAAACTTTTCATTCCAAAGCTGACAGCAACATTTCTTCACCAAATCCATAATTGGGAATATAATCTCCAACTATTTGTGCCGTATAATAAACATGTTTTCAATAAGTTTTTGAATTGGTGGCATAATTTCTTTGTTTTGAATATTGGAGTCAGTCTGATTATTTTTCCCGCTATCTCGATCGAAAAATGGTTCTTTAACGATTTAAATTGTGCAATAACTAATCATTCTTGCTAGGATTGGACCCTGCAGGTCCACTATTCGAAGATAGAGACACAATGATTCGTCTGGATCCCACAGATGCAAAATTTGTAGACGTCATACATACTGATGGAAGAAGCTTGATACTATTAGGTAAGCTAATCTCGTGAAGATTTGATGCGTGAGAAACCTTGTATTTTAACTCCAATGCTAATTCAAAGTTCATAGCTGTAAATATTATAGATTGTGGAAGAATTGCAAAAGATCAAGGATCATCACACAATCTGTATTATTGAAACTGAAAATTAACTTGATGTGCAATGAACTATATATATATATATATATATATATATATATATATATATATATATATATATATATATATATATATATATATATATATATATATATATATATGATATTTTTAAATATATATTATGAAAGGATTACATGCATTGTGAGAAATAAGGCAGAAAAGCTCAATAAGTCACAGGAAGGTCATTGGAATCCACATTTTTTTGCTCTAGCATTTTAGCTTCCTTTGATAAATACTTTGCAGAAACCTACACTTCTGTGTTGGTGTATTAAGAGTATTATGACGATTCTAAAATTATCTTTCATTCTGTGATAGTATATACATTCTTTTCAAAATGTACACACGGCAAAGTAATGAAACAAAGATTAAAAAAGTGATCCTGCTACCTTAAACTCCAAACTTAAAAGTTTAGCATTGTTGTGCTCAGTCAAAGGTCAAATTCAGCCACATATATGTTAGTCGCTTTCGTAGATTTTTCCGCAAATTTGAGGTTTATCTGTTCTTAACGTCCAGCTTTGCGATTGATTTGCGGAAATGTCATTTTAAATAATTTGAATTATTTTTATTCAGAACAGTAGAATATATCATTCCGTCATCATAGTTATTTTCATGCAAATTTGTTAATATAATGTTTGGCATAAAACCAGTATGAACGAAATAATGGGTTTCCTTTCTGAAGAAAGTAAACGTAAAGTGTCTCAGAAATGTATATGTCCTCCACAGTAATATGAAAAGGGATTACCGCCATCATTCTAGCAAGTATTTTAATTCAATACATGTATTTTTATATTATATTATATATATATATATATATATATATATATATATATATATATATATTCTGTATTATTATGTTTGCATTGTCTATTATTCATATACAGTTCATTCTGTTTTCCCATTTTTCAACCAATATTTATTACTGAATTTGTTGAGTAAGATATTACAATATTGTAAATTTGAGTTTTCAGAAAGTTATGTTTATTTTTAATATTACATGCAAATATTTTCTTTGCAACTGACATATTTTGTTTAATAACACAATGTTAAGTATTACACAGATAAAACGTTCACATACAGAAAAGTACAGTACTGTTAACATGACAAAAGAAGCAATAGATGCATGTACTATTGTGACAACAGAGGGCGTAGTGATAGCAGAATGAAAATTTTCAGGTAGATCTGGTATAATGTACATCTTATTTATCGAAGTCTCAACTACAGACTACCCCTCTCTCTCTCTCTCTCTCTCTCTCTCTCTCTCTCTCTCTCTCTCTCTCTCTCTCTCTCTCTCTCTCTCTCTCTCTCTCTCTCTCTCTCTCTCTCTCTCTCTCTCTCTCATCTTATTTATCGAAGTCTCAACTACAGACTAGACCCCCTCTCTCTGTATCTATCTATCTATCTATCTATCTATCTATCTATCTATCTATCTATCTATCTATCTATCTATCTATCTATCTATCTCATGTGCATATATTGTGGCCTTTCGATATGCATGTAAATAAAATCATGGACATATAATACCAAGATAGTCCATTACTGAAATAAAGGTCAGTATCACAACAGTACTTATAACAATTAACTTATAATTTATTTATGATTGCAAACAGCAAAAAAAGTATACAATTCATTCTAGTTACGGGCAGGGAATCTATTATGCAGTCTGCTATAATTTTATAGTTAGTTTCATATTCAGACGTAGTGAATGAGTGCGTTCTGTTTTCGCGGGAGTGGGTATTTATGCAGTCGTGAAAACATATATGTTGTATCCCATTGCACTAGAATGAAATAATAGTCAACAATAATCAATTCCTATATATATGGCGTACATTTTATTTCATACAATTTATGTTGAATCATGTACAGTGTGTGTAAATTATATGTGACAGGTGTCGGATTGATCCAGCCGATTGGTCATGTGGATTATTATCCCAACGGTGGTTTGAATCAGCCAGGCTGTCACCGTTTGAATGGTATGGATTTTCCTGTCTATTTGTTTGACTGCTTTCAAGTATGCATGTTCGTTTATCTATGTGTAGAATATTGATATTGTCACGACAATATGATTTTTAAACAAAGTAACATGCAAAGGAAAATCAGCAAGTTTGATAATATTTAACCAATAATTAAATTCCCTAGAATACAAAATTAATATTTAAATGAAACGTACATTATTGTGAATTAAATCACAAATAATTCTAAAAGTTATATCACAAGTCCAAACTTATAGACTGGGACGAAGGAATTTCATTGGCGTTATGAATGAATTCCATTTGCGTTCTGAATGAATTCCAATTGTAAATGTGCTAATGTGCTGCTAACCGTCTACATTAGTGATAACGTCATGCATTGGCTGTTCTGTTGGAATGTGTTTCTTATTTTGTTTTGGAAAAGAGAATGGACTTTTTCTCATTTGTCTTGACCCATTGCTACAGCCAATTTTTGTTTCAAAATTGACAACTTCACGTTACACTCGCCTGTCAGCTTGTTCGTGCTTATATGGACCTCATTAACTGCATTAAGTCACTACTTCTTTAGATTTAACGACCTGGGTCTACATTCATTTTTCCGTAAATGTAAACAGCAACTAAAACATAAATGTTCTTTCAAAGCCAAGCGTCAGAGAACAGGAAGAAACTTCCAGTAATCTCCATATTGCCCGATTCTTCACATTAAATTGGAAACCAACCATTAATTTCTAAAGCTTAATTCAAATTAAATAGTCAGTCTTTAAGTCTGAACAACCACTGCGCATTGCATTATTCCAAGCAGAAACAGTAGGACGGCCGAAAAGGAACAGATAAATAGTTAACTAGCTAACGGTCGGGATAGTAACAGAAATATAGCAAAGAAAATTCATGAACCAATGTGTGCGGACCTAACACCTTACTTTTATTCCAACAAGTCGTTCTCACGCCACTTACGCCGAGTTGGAATAGCTATAAGTGAAATGACCTCCATATTTTAATGTCTCAACCACACTACAGGTTTTAGTTTCTACCACACATTCATTGAACTGGTCCAAACCACACTCACAGTGGAACAAAGGCAAGTCCATATTTCTTCTTCTACCTACCTTCTCCAAACTTAGTGAATCTCAGCTTTTTGGGGCAGTTTCCTAACCTTCTGAAGTATGGAAATTTGATAGGTGACAACCTGATTATTCCTGGAGATTTAGAGTCAAAAGATTTATTTGATTTTTTACAGACTTGATGATAATGGTGTACAGTTTCATTGGTGGCCCATTAATAATAATAATAATAATAATAATAATAATAATAATAATAATAATAATAATAATAATAATAATAATGTCTTAGTACAGAGCCAAATCCTTAGAAGCTCTTAACAATATTATATAATATACAAAACATGCAAAACGATAAAATTACACAAAAAAACAAATTAAAATGACAAGGAACAAAAACATTTTGACAATAATTAAGGAAGTAAGCATTATTAGGTCTTTACGCCTATTTTTCTAGTCCAAATAAGCAATTCGTTCTATCTGGGTTGGCCCTGGAACGTGAAAGGACATTGTTCATATGACTTTATTTTAGCAGTGGGAAAAATATATATTCAAGTGGTGCAAGAGGGGAGTGAGTTTCAAGATAAGATATACAGTTGGTGTGGTCAGACAGGTATATTTATAATGGAGTCAGTGAACATAGTGAACAGACTTTGTGCTCGAATCTTTACTGGACTGGTAGCCAGTGAAAGTTAGTGAGTAGAGGAAATTGTTCTCAGTTGTTTGTACAATAAGAACAATAGGAGAAGCCGCGTTTTTTGACCTTTTGAAGTGACAGAGATGGTTTTCTTACCAAAGAATTGATGACAGGAAGACTTATTGACAAATGAGACCTTGTGACTCGAGAAATAATCATCAGATGTACCAGAAGCAATTTTGCAAAGGTTCCACCTTATGCAATCAGTGTCTCAAATATTATGAGTCGTCAAGGATTTTCGTAATCTTGATCAACCTTCTAAGATGAACACAACCTATCAAATAGTTGTTGTTTATCTCTAGCAAAAATTCGACGCGTGAAGTCCCGTTTCTTTTCTGCAATTCCTAAACTTTTTTCGCATGTACCACCGACAATGAAGTGTTGTCTTCACAATCTTGGGCAATCAGTACAATTTGCATTTGTATATCTCTCTTTTTATCTCACTATTTCGTTTCAAAACTAAATACAGACTAATTAAATCCAAAGCTTGTTCATGGAAAAATGTCAATTTCACCAAATACGGCTGCAACATGGTTTTGTTATTTCTTGATTTCCATAAAAGTTTTAAATCCGAAATAGCATAAGGTGATTATCAAGGCTGTCTTTAACTCAAACGCATTTGTTTGCTTCCTAATAAGACAATGAACAGGAACATGCCAAAAATATGTCCGCAATCACGGGCAAAGGTCTAGCACATCAGAAAATCATTAAAATGCATAATAATACATGTTTAAATGTAGTAGTTGATGTAAACGTCGATCAGTTGCTGCATTTGTTTAGTGAAACTTAAGCTCCTATAAAGGCTGCTTAAATGGTTGTATCTACATTTGATAAATAAATTTGTATCGAATTTTGCACATTAATTAAAACTGATTATCTTAATTACCAAATGTTATTTTTACAATTTACAATCAACTTAAAATGATTTACAATGCATTCCCTTAATGTGCTTTATATTCGTCTTTTTCAAAACATTTCAAACTATGCATCGAGCAGTGTTATGCAGGCACCGTCGTGCTACTCAGTATTTCATCGAGTCCATTAACAGTGCATGCACATTCCGGGGGTACAGATGTAAAAGCTATGAAGATTTCAGGGTATTTAATATTAGTCATGCTTCGTAAATAATTAAATGAATCGAAAGATGTAACTCGCCGTCTATGTATGTATGTATGTATGTATGTATGTATGTATGTATGTATGTATGTATGTATGTATGTATGTATGTATGTATGTATGTATGTATGTATGTATGTATGTATGTATGTATGTATGTATGTATGTATGTATGTATGTATGTATGTATGCATGCATGCATGCATGAATGATGTTACAGACAAAACGGCAGAGGAAATATATATAGCTATGTTTATCCCAACATGTTTTCTTCTCAAAGATATTTTATGCTTCAAACATTTTTATCCCAGCAAGGAGACTGCATGCCATGTACAGAATGGGGATGTGGCTACATGGGTTTCAATGCCGACCGAGTTAAGCCACCTACAGGAACCTCCAACGTAAAATACTTCCTGAGAACTGGCTATTCCACACCATTCTGCCGTAAGTGTCAATATATTCTTTTAAATATCTTTGAGAAAATGATAATAATGATTATAACATGATCTAAAAACGCGTTCTTTCCACTGTAAATTAAGGACATTTCACACAGATTTTAAGATCTCTCTCTCTCTCTCTCTCTCTCTCTCTCTCTCTCTCTCTCTCTCTCTCTCTCTCTCTCTCTCTCTCTCTCTCTCTCTCTCTCTCTCTCTCTCTCTCTCTCTCTCTCTCTGTGGCTTTCCATCACAGGTTTCACACAAAGTATCAATAACTACAATAAACCATAGTATAATAAGAACACCGTTGCAGAAATAGGTAATTAATTGCATTTATTGATTGAATTATGTGAAGTTATTAGGTATACATGAACTAATGGACTAATTATGGGAACAAAATTAAAGTCTTCGTTTGATATGATTGGGAAATATATGTCTTTGTGATTGTATGTTCCACATGACAAACGTTAAGGAGAGAGAGACAGACAGAGAGACAGACAGACAGACAGAGCTTAGTTTCATAATGGACGAAGATTTCAAGCAATTTGGTAGATGATGAAAAGGTTGCTGTACAGTTTCATGCAATTAGGCAATAAAAAAAACTTTCACCTATGCCTAAAATGAAATTATCTACGAGGAAATGAAATTCACTTTTGATAAATGTTTGAAAAATTACATGTTTAAACTTTAGAAAAGAGAAAACTAATTGAAACTCTTTGAATGATTGTTGAAACTTAAATTTAATTAGGTTATGGTGATTACATTTATATAAGTATTAAAAGATTACTATGTTTTATTTACTTATGTAGGTCACAACTACCAGATCAATATCATGTTCGGAATCGTATCGACTTCATCAAAGGAGAAAGGGAAAGTAAAGATGAATATAATCGGATCAAAAGGACAGCTAGGAGAAACAGCCCTCACTGATAAGTCTGTATCGCTAATATTCCTTCGGTGATATTGGTTCTATTTCATTTCTTCCATCTTTTTCTCAATGTTTTATATTTGCATTTCAATATCAATATTAGAACTAATTGTAATTGTAAATAAGACGGCTTTTAATGCTTAAATTGATACTGCAATTTGTAAACTTCAACCTTTAAAACATTGAAAAATGTCATAAGCTCTAAATGGGTAGTCACTGTGGTCATTGATTCAAACAAACAGTAATAAAAAGTGAGGAACGTTACAAACATAAGTTTGAGAAAAAGTTAAAAGCATTATTAAGTGTGTGACAAACAAACATGGACAATGTTTGTATTGCTTTCACATTAGGCACTGTTGTTGACCATAAAATATCCATTGACAAGATTTTCTAAGGCAAAGATTATCAAAAATAAAAATGTGGGTTCCTTTTTTTACTTTTCTTGGGCTCCTAATATAATAATATAATCAGGATTCATATTTAATGTCGGGGATTCTCAAATAAATTATATATATATATATATATATATATATATATATATATATATATATATATATATATATATATATATATATATATATATATATATATATATATATATATATATATATATATATTAGGTATTTAAGGGTTGTCCTCTGCATATCACCCTGAAAGTCAGGAGTTTTGTAAATAGTTCGTCAGATTTAGCAAATATGATTCACCCATATTGGTTTGAATGGGATGAGGAGGATGTTTTTAATATTGTTTGCTGCTAGGAACTCATCTGAGTTATCATTAGATCTTAGTCCTTTGGAACAGGTTTTTTTGACTATTGAAATTATTACAAAAGAATTTACTCAATCAAAACTGAAATTCTTTTATAACAGAAATACAAATGAAAGGATTTCTCATCCTGAACAGAGAGTTTTATCTCCTTCAAAATCCTTGTCAAGCTAAGCATTTTGGTAATTTAATATATGTGCTGAAACCAAGCAATTTATAAATTAATTAACCCTAAGTATAAAATTAGAGAGATTAAAACAATAAAGATTAATATCGAGTGTATAAATTTCTAAAATATAATCCTA
>JAEAOA010001012.1:0-150000 GCA_016746295.1 Potamilus streckersoni
AATCAACCTAAATTTGTCGAAAGTACACTATTCTTGGCAGCTATTAAAATATGGAAAATGAATTTTGCCAAACTAGGTAATACCAGCTTCTAAAAGTGCAATGACTGAATTACCAAATACATAAAATGTAAAAAAAGTTATCGGCTCTTTTTTTTACAATTTACCTCTGAAGTTCGAGAAGTGAAAATGAGCAAGTAGAGCTAGCACTTTTTTGAAAGATGCACATCTGGAGTAAGGCCAAGCTGTATACTCTCTAACCCATATTACACCCATCAATCATACATCAAAATAAAGAGAATTAAAGGTTCTTTGAACAATACCTAAGATATACAAAGTCTCTTTTAAATAACCAGTATAACTAGTGAGGAAACCCGGGGAAACTCTTTTTCTTTAAAATTTTAACCCTATGCTAAATACGAAACTGTAGAGCGCCACCATAGCATGACAATGGTAATACTTAAGTGTCCTATAATAATGGTGATGCTTAAGTGTGCTGTAATAATGGCGATAATTAAGTATAGCATGACAATGGCAATAATTAAGTGTACTATAATAATGGTAATAATTAAGTAAAGAATGATACTATGTGTTCTTAAATTTAGTATGATAATCGTATTAACTACATAATGACACAAACATTCGGTGTTATTAAAAAAGTTGACGAGGTATTTATTTCTAGTCCATCATAGATATTTGACTACACAAAGATATCTTGTACAGTTAACCTGTAATGTATAGTCCGATGAAATATTTAAAATTGTTCTGAGAGTTCCCTTCAACCATGCAACGTATTCTTAACTAAATTCTTGCTCTGCTAATGCAAGAAATTTTGCCTTTATTGAATAAGTAAAGAGACGGTCTGCGGAATGTTTCAGTTGTATTATTTTCCCTTTTTCCACGCCAAAAACATGATCACGGGATAAATTTAATTTTGTTTCATGCGATTCCCATAGAAGTTTTATTTTTCCTTGACACACGTATTTCCATTTTTTCTCTCATACATTCATATCATATTGTTACGAAATAAAGAAATAAAATCTCAAAATCTCTCTCTCTCTCTCTCTCTCTCTCTCTCTCTCTCTCTCTCTCTCTCTCTCTCTCTCTCTCTCTCTCTCTCTCTCTCTCTCTCTCTCTCTCTCTCTCTCTCTCTCTTCATAACAACAAAGTGCAGACTACCTTGCTCCATTCCCGCACATTCTGAGCACAGTTCATAAGCTATTCGCTCAATTCCAGTTATCTTGCGGAAAGGTTTCGTGCTACATTTTAAGAGCACCAGCATTCATTCCTATTCGGAGTTCAATAACAGGGCTTCAATAACGAAAAGCATGTAAGTACTTTACTGTTGTCTTCTTTCTGTCCAGGCTTGTGTATTTTATAGTATCAACTTGTTATACTCAATGTTTTCTATAATACTGCCAGGCGCCTCGCTACTATTTAGACAATGCCAGTAGAACCTAACTCTAGATCGAGCCTTCAGCTATTTCGAATATATTTGCTATTTTTGAAACCGAAAACAACATTAATCATTCCATCCCATTAATTTTAACACATACTTGTTTGTGAGATTTTATTTTTTCTTTGTATTCTGTTTTTAAATGACCGCATGATTGGATCAGCGTGAAGAGGTTAGAGTTAGGTCTGGTGGGCCTGGTGTTAGGATAATGTGAACCCTTCGGACTTATTGTACATGTCTGCGGCATCATGCCACTGTGCTGGACATCACTATTAACTGCCACAAAGCAGACATCGTAAGGGTATGACTGAAAAAATTGTTAAAGCTACGTTAGAAATCCAAATTACAGAGAGAGAGAGAGAGAGAGAGAGAGAGAGAGAGAGAGAGAGAGAGAGAGAGAGAGAGAGAGAGAGAGAAGGCTCAGTCTGACTAACAATAGACTGATACTAGTTTTCTTTGCTGTTCAATTGACATATATGAGAGAATAATTATTTGCTTCTTTTGTTGTTGTTATAAATAATTGAACTTTTATGTACCAGTTATTTCTTTTGTTATCATCATCATCAATACAATTTTTATTTTGGGAGATTATATTTAAATGAAAGATACTTTAAAATACTATAATTGTGTGGTTTTATCACTGAATGTATAAAAAGGGTTTTAAAAGGAGTGAACTTATCTCTTGTCTTCCAGCATTAAATAGAGATAGCCGAAAGTTGCTTCTCAATCTCTCACACGCGTAACTACACTCTCAGCGCGTTTTGAAAACAAATTATTTTCCAATGGCATAAAAACGAAAAGTTAATGAAAAGAAAATAACAAAAAATCTCAGTAAAATATCGATGATGTCCAAAAGCTTTAATTAAATCTCGACCCACACGTTCTGGAAGTCGGTGATATCGGATTATTAACAGATTAGAAAAAATAAGCACGTTCAACATTCGGTTTACTATGGCTCCGTTCGTGGTTTGGACCCATTAAATGATTATTCCTTAGAGTTCTAAAGAGTCCCTAATTACCGCCACTAGTTGTTTATGTCTAATACTCTCTACCTGGCATCGGTAGTCGTGGCAGTGAATTGGCAGTCCAGATGATGCGTACGGAATGCATTCGGATACTTGCTCTGCCTCTGTAACAAATGTATATATATCTTGTATTTCATGACGATTATGGTAAACTTTAATATAGCCGCCACGGATATGTATCTTGTATGAAGATTAACGAGAGATAAAATTGCATTCATGCATTGATTAATGTGTAGGTAGCTGACGCGATTCTGCACCATAGGATATAAGCTACCATCTGTAGCAATATCACTATGTGGTGTATTTGGTACGCGGGCAACAGAGATCATTGAAAATTGTTGCCAAGTTTAATATGTATGTATGTACTGTACACAGTTGTCAATCATTACGTACAGACTGGTCAATCATAACGTACAGACTACGATATTTATACGCTCTGGCAACATACAAACGCAAAGGCAATGATATTTATATGCACTGCTAACGTAAATAATGGTGACATAAGAAGCCTCGATAAATTTTCGCTATCGATTTGTTTTGTTTTGGTTTATGTAGAAACTTTTTATACATAAAACAATAATGCTACTACTGGTAATAGTTTTGCGAAATGCCAAAAATAGTCATGCCAGGATCCTAAGTTCTTCCAAATGATTAATACACGAACAAGTATCGGAAAATGACGTTGCTGTACTAATAGATAGGGAACCGTCTTTGGACTCTAGCGACATAACCCTTATGAAACATTATAGGATGATTCTCCTCCCCCTTGTCTACACTTTGTATTTTTTTTGTTATTTGGATTTAATAAAATAGTGTCATGCTGTTTATGTGCATAAAAGTGACTGGTGGCTGAAATGTATCTTTCATTATCTATTCAGTGTGGTAATAATGCGATAAATGGCATTTCGCGCACCGTCCAAATTTCCATTTACTATAATCTGAGCTACATTTCGATAGGATTTATTTTTGTCTTTCCACAAAGTCACTATCTTCTTGCCATTTTTTTAACAAAAGAAACAACAGATAAAATGAAAACTATTTCAAGAAAACATTCGAAATGAAAGTTATTATTTTTATTCAAGCATTCATTATTTTGCATTAGAAATTATGTATTCCTCAATGTATATCGAGTATAATATTGTCACACATAACAATAATTGTTTAGTGTTTTAGTTTTCTATGCTTTTGCCTACGTTGTATAATTTCCTTAGACGAGGTTTATTATGAGTTTAATGTTTTATGTGATCTATCATGGTTCGCAAAAATTATAAATGCGTCTAGTTTATCAAGTTATGCGCGTAGGTCGGAAAATTAAATATTATTTCCGAAATCGCTGAAGAAGGTTAGACAATCAAGTATCGAATTTAACCTGGTTAATGTCTATTTAATGCCTAGTTAATGCCTATTATTAGTTTCTTTTTCTCGGTGATTTGTTGGACATTGTATTCATACTGACCATTGAAATAAAAGGTTACCTCATCAACTTCATCATTTGCGCTTATATATTTTTACAATACCAAACCGTCATTTTTGTACATTTCAGTTGAAATATCTGGACCATAAAACACAAATATAAGCCCCAAAATAAATGTTTCCTCTAAATGTCAAGTATGTTAGTTAAAAGGATAATGAAAGATCCTGTACGCCAGGTAATTTTTCAATATTACAAATAATATAGTTCAGATCATAACCAAAATATACCCCAAAATATACCGTTATTTTCGAGTTTCAAGGTTACGCTGCTCGTGCTGGAATCAAAGAGCAGATACAAAAATACACAAGGCATCAACTAGTTATCTCTCAGGACGGGGGAGGGGAGCGGTCTGGGAATTTCTTTAGAGTCGGAATATATCTTTTGTCTCGCTAATTAAGATGGTAGTGTCCAAGCAAGAACCGGTACATCGCTCGGGAAGTTCTGATAAATCAATTACTAATCTGGACTATACAGTACATTTCGGTGTCATAAATAAGCCACGACAGATTCCCACGGCTGAAGGAAGCAATTCCGTTTGTGTCTGATGAAACCAGAAACCTGTACCGGGCATCTCCCCCAAAACTTGTTGGTTGTTTGACTACGGTTCTGTACATCCACTGGATGATTCCGAAACTTGTTTTCATTACTTATAACCAGGACGACCTCTTATTGACCCTATCTGATTAACCTTCCCAAATTCCCAGTCTGGAATACATTGCACTTGTGGATAAATATTTTAATTGGGAATCGATGATGTGTATGTAGGAAAAAATACTGAAAGTTGTAGCTCGCAGAGATGATTTAATAAGTTATATAAAACATTATTTAAAATCTGGACTTGGTCCATATAGTCCTCAAGTTTATATATATATATATATATATATATATATATATATATATATATATATATATAGCAACTTGAGGTCTATGTTAATCATGCAATCGGCCATTCGCCTCAACAATTTGCCGAGCCTTTGTGATGGTGATAACAAATTCATAATTGAACACAAGCATCGAACTTATCATGTATCACGTACACTATCCATAGGTAACTCGCACACAGTCCTTATGTAACAATGTTAAATCGGCTGTAAAGATATGACTGTTCTCTTTCTTCGATATACTCGAGAAAAGGTTGGTGCCTGGTTCGCGAATCCAATGGATTTTGTAACTTGAAATGAATCATTGAAATATATAATTGACAGGGGAATGGACGCGAGAAGAAAAGAAAAGAAAAAACAAAACAAACAAAAACAACGAGTATGTTTCTTGGTAGGTCGTACTGGCTCAGAAGATATAGGTCATATGCTGCTTGCGTATGATAGCATTGATTTGACACGATAGGCTGGATTAAGCACATGAGTGTAAGAGTTCATTTCCTATCCATACCACACCTCCTTTGGTTGGTTTGTAAAGGGTAAGTGTTGCTAAGTGACGGTGGGTGTGCATGGTCAATAAGTAATACTCTTCATTGCTGTAACTCCAAATTTACCCCCTTCCCCAAGCGCCCCTTACACGTTAGTTTATATTTTTGTAGTTAGTATGTGTATGCTTTCGCGAGTTAAATCCAACTAAATATTATGCGATGTGTTATTGATTTAACCATAGACACTTTTAACATTACATCTTCCATGGAACCCACGGAGCATAGTTTAAATTTAATATCAAATTCCCATAGCTTAATTAGGATCATAATTAATCTTAAATTCCCATTGTCCACATAGGGTAAAGCTTAATGTTAATGTCACAAAGATTCCCGTAGGGTCAAATTTAATGTTAATTCGTTACGACCACCATCGTACGACCTGTATCCAAAATCAACCCCATAACTACTTACATGTTTCTAATAGTATTATGTGCAAAACATGCCTTGCTTTAATTTGTTAAGCTCAAGATTAATTTGAAATAAATTTATTTCAGATTGAAGCTAATATAAAGTTTCAAAAGCTTTGATAATTAGTTTATTATTTATCAATGTACTGATGGTGTTTTGAGATGCAAATATCAGTATTCATATTACGTTTTCATTGGTTAGGAATAGAAGATATTATCGTGTAGTCACGAATCCGGCCATGCGCTATTCATAACAGTTTGCATGGCTTTCTATTTCTCCAGAAAGAGCGCAACAGATCGGCATTTAAAGACAATGTCATTTCCGGGTTGTCGTCCAAACTAAACACGAAATTTGAAGGTGTCATTCCAGATGCATTTACAACTTATTAAAGATAGGATTTTATCTGGAAATACTCTGTACATATTTCCGAAAGGACCCTTCAGCTGATCGTAACCCAAAAGTCGCAATAAATACTTTTTAATGTCTATATTGTATACTGATGTTCGCGGTCATGAATGTACGTGATCTTACGGTAGGGCACAAAGTCGACGAAATATCCACTTGTGATTATCCAAACGTACTGACTTTCGCCTTACCGGAGGTTTGCTGACCGCGTGACATTATTTTTTTTAACATGACTAAATTTATGCTGAAAGGTGTACTTGATGAACTCGTGTACAAAGCCTCACTGGAATGCCATGCTTAAAAGCTGTAATAAAATGGACCTCGAACTTTGAAACGAAAGCTAAATACCATGCCAAACCCGTTAAAACAAACAACAAACAAGCATACAAAATCCAACAAAATCAACAGCCTGAATTTAAGAATGCACATCGCACTACTAGCAATGAGTTTCTGTCTAGTTCTTTGATTTACGCCACTTCTGTCTGTTAACTTTAAAACAAACACGAAATAGAAGAAAGGCAGATCAGATATTGTAACATTTACATTTTCTGATCGTGGTCAGTAGTCGATGCTTTTGCTGATTATTTCACTAACTTCTACTGACGGATAAATGAAGATTCTTGTGACAATATTTCCCCAAAATACTGTCGAGCAAATATTGTCCAATCTCAAACAGTATCAGAGAGAGAGAGAGAGAGAGAGAGAGAGAGAGAGAGAGAGAGAGAGAGAGAGAGAGAGAGAGAGAGAGAGAGAGAGAGAGAGAGAGAGAGAGAGAGAGAGAGAGAGAGAGAGAGAGAGAGTGTGTGTGTTTTAACATAGCTTCAACAATTTTTCAGCCATATCGTTACGATGTTTGCAGTGTGGCAGTTTATAGTGAAGTCTAGTACTGGGACATCATGTCCCACCTTGCACATTATCCCGATACCAAGCCGACCAGTCCTAACGCTAGTCTTAAAGGTCACTGGCCACCTATATTGTACAAACAAGTGATATTATTATAGTCATAAACAAACGCATTTGTTATGTGTGCACACCATAAAAATGTTTAATTAGACTTAAAAATCCGCTTTTTAAAAATAAAAATTTCTTCGGCAATCTCCGTAAAACAATAGGTAGTTTCCGCGTGCCAACACGGATATGATACAATTAACCCTTCTATTCAACCTAGCCATTCATACGTTTAATTTCCCAACGTAAATGTCTATGTGATATATTACGATCATGCTTTTGTACAGCAAATACAGTTCACTGTATTGCATATGGACTCTGTTTACCAGAAGAAAAAAAAAGTCGATTCAAGCCGTGGAATCGAATAAGATGAAGGATGGGAACGTTGTGTCATTTATGCTGGTTTATAATTAATTTGGCCCTAGACAATTCGGCCAAACTTAACAATAGTTTGAATAAGTTCGTTTTCTTCAAGCAACAAGTGGATATTATGTAAGATAGGTTTTAGGAATAGGTTTTAGGAGAAAAAAAAAACTAAACTTTATACAAACTATTTTGATATTTTTTCAATGACAATAATCATAATTCGTAACGTACATATAATTGAAAGAAAGGACAAACTGAATCAAGGGGAGGAGGAAGACATAGAGACGTGCGGTATGCGTGCGTGCCACTCTTTAATTGATTTGGCGATCGAGACCTCCCTCGATGTTAATGTTCAGTGTAGGTAGATGGATTGAACATTGACAAAGAAGTGAGCAAGACTATTGAGAAGAAATAACAATGAAGAACCCCCTTAAATAATAAAATGAAATAAATTGTAATAAATTAATACATAAACTAAAAATTGCAATTTCAATCCAACATATTTACATTAATGGAATTTAATAGCTGTGTTCAATATACGGATTCGTTCATTATAGTAACGAGTGGTGAAAAAGTACAATGTCTACACCTGACTTGCATCATCTGGTGTCCTTCTCTATTCACTTTGTATTCCACGTCCAGCGTGTATGCTTGGTTCTTCGTCTTGACCCTTCTAATCCGAACTCTCTATTTGCGGACTTCTCTCTTGGACTGTCCTCATCTAGGTTATCAAGGAGGAATATAGAAAGCCGTTCCCTTAAATGACAAGATTACGACTAAATCTGTATATGTTTCACCTCTTATCCGTATATATAAAATCTCTCACTTCCGTTATTCAGAAACGTAAATAGCTATCCACATTGCATAAATTCTGGCTTGATGCAACCTTAACAATTTCGGTCTTTACAAATATACTGTATTTGAGATTTGAAGTAAGGTACAATTGTTATATATGGTTATAAATGACCATTGCAATATACCAAGTCTGACCTTAATTAAACAGTGCATCGTCTATGTCCCACGCGGCAATAGGCTAGTAATAGACACGTATTCTATAATAAAAACGATGATACCGTATATATCATCATACATTATTATAAGTCTTCTTACATCTGGCTAGTCAATTCCACTCAATATGATAAATGCTCGATTACTATTGCATAAGATCTACCAAATTCTTGCTTACAGTAACCAATAACCTGCAAGATCAATTGAGTATCACAAAATCATATATAACTATGCAGTTATTATTAACTCACAATAAACTTATTATCCAACACACAAAGGAAAATTCATTCATATAACCATATGAAATTCTACACATTGAATATTTAAATTACGTCACAAATAAGTCAATTCTATCAACGAGCTAATAACTCTAAATTAAAGAAATAAGTTGCATAACACTCTAGCATATGAAACTGATGGATCATAAGCATATCAAACACATTTTAATAAAACCAAACAAGCAAAATAGAAAAGGTCATGGAAATTAAACTTGCCAACCTTAATGCTATTTCTTATCCACACAAACCGTGAATCTTAACACTATAGACTGTCCTTTCCTTTGAAGACAGCTGTCTGGTCTCTCTACATTTTTAACAAGGGAAAACTATTCTCAGGTTTTTTCACTGGAGTCTCAAATTCGACTTGTCGCAAGCAAAATTGGACTAAAGAATTCTGAGCCAATACGCTACATTAAATTCAGATTACTTCAAAGTGTATGCCTTAATTTTTACTGACCAATTAGAAGCAACTGTTCCTAAAATGAACTCCCAAATAATCATGTCTTTCATCAGTTTTTGACAACCTAAAATATGATGCAATAAGCTTTCCTTTGAAGATCAATTATTTGACACGCGGTCCTTTACAAACAGATACAGTCGTAGTTCTACTGTACTCTCTGATAATATACCGTTACGATGACAGGGTCAATTCCACTGAAATTTAAAAGTAGGCCCTTTCATATTTCACATATGAAACAAAGGAAATATCAAAGTGAACTTTCTTAAAGACTTTTCTTGCTTGACTATGATGAAATTTTAATGCACAATTTATTCAACTTTTTGATCCATTACGTCTTCAAAATTCGACACATTGCACTGACATATCTTACCAGTTCTAACTAAAATGGTCATATAATTTTTTTATGCTAAAATATATTCATCTGCACAACGACATTCTCAGTTTAAGTCTTCTGGTCAAATTATCAATATTGATTTTAAAAGCAATTATACTTATCCGATAATATTCTACAGAAAATGCATACATTTTTCTAAAGGTTGTGTACACGAACTATTATAATATATTTTATTTTAGGGTTCAGGTTGTAGCACTGCTGCATATAATACGCACTCGATTACACGAGAGAGAGAGAGAGAGAGAGAGAGAGAGAGAGAGAGAGAGAGAGAGAGAGAGAGAGAGAGAGAGAGAGAGAGAGAGAGAGAGAGAGAGAGTAATGTTAAACATTTTCTCAGTATTTAGTTTGCTGCAATCTGAAGCTCTTATCAGTTAATTTTATTGTTTGTTTTTATTTTTCAAGTCGTCTTAACGTTTGCGCGCATAAATTAAAAGCTTATCATTATTAGTCAATATTGTCAATCATATTTGCTTCATCATTCCATACAAATAAGAAACGAAATAAGTATGTGTTGAATTTGTGCCCTCTCCCTTGCAGGGTACAAAAAAAATCGATAAAAATAAACTTATTCGAAAATAAAGTGAAAGAATCTAGCCTTGCATTGTTATTATTTATTCCTTCTTTTTTCATCATATGAAAGTTATTAAAGGATAAAATATATTCACTCCGTATATGTAGCGAATGCCGGCTTGTGTATGCACCCGTACTTTAGGTCTAGTGTGTATCGCTAATATCAAAAAGCAAAATCCCAAAGAGACGAAAATATCACCCGATTGCTTGAAGGCAACTGTCATTCACGCATACAGAGATACAAGGTACAAACTGACAAAGATTGTATTGTATTCGGTTTAACTATATTTGTGGTTCCTCACAAATAAAATTCATATTTTAAAAGTCATTATTTTAAAATACATTCACTGTGAGTGCAAATTATAAATCTTTTCGCTAGTATGGGTTACAGAAGTATTATTAAAGCAAGTTATTGTTGTGTATACTATTCGCCTGCAAACATCAATTATGATTACATATGGCAAACAAATAGAGCACGGTTGATGAATAAACACAACTGGCAGCTAGCAATAAACTCCTTGCATAAACTTACTGACATGATATCAACTATAAAGGTTAATTTATTACAAAGCAAATCAACTCTGGAAAATAACTTTGGTATTTTTTAAGTGTGCCGATTTATTCTTACGAAATATGTCCTCATAAGGAAGCCAAGTTTGGTTCCATTAGATTCTTTTAAAAGTGCCGATTTCATTTTTTTTATAAAGTCGGCCGAAATAGGGAAGCCAGCATTGACTCCTTTTTTTCTTGATTTTACAGGAAATTTCGAAATAAATTGAAGCAATGGAACAGTTTTGAAAGTGACACAATCTAGTCCTAGGTGCACGCATATTGATATAAGGCTGAACAGTAAATTAGTTTTCAGTAGTTTCATCTATATGTTTCCTAGCCATAGTGTTTTATTCTTCGACAGCAAGAAGCATAAACTTGGTCTTATAGGGACAAATGTTCATCATTTCCGGCTGACGTCCTCTATAGGTGGGAAATCGTAGCTAAGGGGAAGTAAGAGAGTTGTATACTTCTATTTTGATTAATTAACTTTTTATTTCTTCTTTACACTTGATATTTTTTGGGGTTCTTTTTGTGCGAGGGTAAATACTTTTAATCAAGTAACGGAAATCTGATGTAGAAAGAAAAATGTTTTAGTATGGCTGCTGACCATTAAACCTGATCACCTGGCGAGACAGCTGTTAGTAACAGAGAGAGAGAGAGAGAGAGAGAGAGAGAGAGAGAGAGAGAGAGAGAGAGAGAGAGAGAGAGAGAGAGAGAGAGAGAGAGAGAGAGAGAGAGAGAGAGAGAGAGAGAGAGATGTAGTACGAAAAGTACATATGATCATGCAGCCAATTACAAGTCTCCATTATCTATAATATACAAACAGGTTGAATAAGTACAGTAAAAAAACAAATTCCTGAAATAAATTCAGTTCCACAGCAACAGCAAGATTCTCAACATAAATAAATACTGAAATGTCATATAACTTTCAAGAGGTTATCCACCACTATTTCCACAAAGGGAAAATTTATATACCTTTCTCGATACAAAGAAAATGCTTTGGATACCGCTTTGGCACGATTTAGTACTCCTTAAAGCTCTTTAAATTGGAATTAAGGACGAAATCGTTAGTATGATTGGGAATACGTACGATACTGCACAGAGTACGGAATTAATTATCATACACCATTCCAGACGGTTTTGATCCGACAAGGAATCTGACAGGGAGTCGTACTTTTCTCCTTTCTTTGTCTGATATTCATGGATGAATTGCTCTACATACTGATTGTTAACAAGCTAGGTTATCAAATAGTGGACAGTACTGATGCCCTTACTCATGCGGATAGCCTTCCTTACTTGTCATGCCATCTCTCCTAATAGTTTGGCTACGATTATTGAGATAATTGTTGAATACTCACGAAAATAGCGTTACGAAATAAATACTAAAGTACGATGTATAATAAGTCACTTTTGTATTTGGAGAGAGAAGAGATTTAAACTCCGGTGACAATAATTAGGAACCCGATTCAGCTACTGACAATGGTATGTTACAAGAAATACCTCCCGCTCTGTTAGCCTATAACGCTTGTAGAAAAGATGAACATCTAGTTTTGGCCTTGCTAATCTTAAAGTTGGCACACCATGTTTAAACTAAAAACAGCTTCCAGGATATACAAGACAAATGTGATCCCAATATTGCTGTATGTTTTCAAAAATTTCGAATAATCTTTCATCGCCATCTTTTTATTACGAAGAATAACCTGCTGTCCTAAGAACAACCAAGTTCAGATTTGTACGAAGCTACGCTGGAGCTGATAAGAATTAAAATCGATACGAAATACGTAAACTCCTCAGAAAACTGGATAGCATTACAAGTAGTGTAATTTTAAAAAAAAGGTATATCTCATACGTCTATTGAAGTTTCTGATCGCACATAATCTGTACAAAATGTCTTTATTGTGCGTACTTGGTCTATACTTAAAAAGTCTGACATACTGACTTTCTCGTAGATTTCATGAACTTTGCATGATTCCCGAACAAATATCAATGGAAGAGAATAGTTAACAAAGTTAGTCACGAACATGAAGTTTGCTTGGCGACAAAGAACAAGTAGCTCTTATGATTTCTCTAACTTTCGGCTTCTTGACACAAATAGTAAACCATCTGATCTTTATTCCACTGCAGTAATCAATTAGGAGCTTAAACTGAGTCACATGCTATCATTTTCAGCTATCCCTGTGGCTTCAGGTGTTCATGATTGGACCACCAGTCTAATTTACCTTCTTTATCAAGTTGTGACATCATGTTTTAAAGAAGAGACAAATCGCCAATGTTTTTCACTGGTACATGTATGATCAGTTTGACTAGCCCTTGAAGCGAAGTGTAGCCAACACAGTGACGAGTTCTACCTAAGAAAACTACCCCGGCTTGTCACTGACACTCCCCTGAATGAAACTCGGCTTCACCAATTTGGCTTTGGTTCATTCATTGTACCAGTATCGACAGCATATTTCCCCAATCCCTACATTTCTTCACATGCGAAAATTTTTAGTATTGGTTATATACTGGTGATGAGAGCACGCAACACTAGGTAATTAGAGTTATGTCCCTCCTTTCACGGATAAAATTAGTAGTTTGGATTTAATTAGAGACAAAACGTTATTATATATGAACGTAATGAGAGTCCTTGTTGATTCACATGTTTATGAAATAATGTATTTTGTTCATTTGTACGTTTGCAAATATCGTCTTCATATTTATTTCGTCATTCATTATTTGATCATTTTATAACTGTTGCTTAGATACCAATATTTATTCATATAAAACTGTGTTTAACTGTTAAAGACATTTATTCTAACCTCTGCAAATGTATACATTATTTGAATGTGACGTTTTCGCGTCATTTTGTAATACTTGTATTTGAAAATATTCCTATGAATGAATGAATGGATGAATGGATGAATGAATGAATGAATGAATGAATGAGAAAAAAGTCAATAAAGCACCGACCAGTTAATTTGCGGGGAGGGGTGACTGGGAATTTCTTCAGTGACAGAAGTTTTTTTCGGGAAGTGTAAAACGATGGAACTTTATTTACCGCTGATATGGGGCAATGGAGCAGAAAAGGAGTGACAACTGGAGCAGAAAACAATGCTCTTTACCGTAGTCACCCACTGTCAAAAATCAAATGGTTGGTATCATTGCATTTTCTTTAAAGCTGTAAATACCTGATACTAAAGATCACGTTTGCAAAGAAATGTAAATTGCACTGAGATCTTAAGAGGGAACCAATAACAGTGTATCCTTTGAAATATTGCCAGTATTAGTTGCCATATTACAAAAAAAAAAAAAAGCCTTTGACGTCAAAAGGGTGGTATGAAATGTGGTTTGATATGACATCGAAGACGAAATTATCGTTAAGCGACAACAACAGTTACAGTGTTTATATGGTTTATGTAGGAGGTGGAAATGTAATGAAGACCAATAAGTAATTCTTCACCATTTTGATTAAAAATGATGATGACGTAGCTTTCTTGGATGTGCAGTATTCCCAATTGAAAAAAAGGTTTAAAGTATTTTTTTAAGTAGAAGTAATTGTCGCGTTTTTGTCTCATGACATGGATGTGTGCATTACATGCATGACTCAGAATGTAGCGCAGCAAATTATATCAGTATTGTAGTGGGATAGTATAGCGACAATGAGAAAATAAATTACGGACACCACCCCCTTTCCGGGACCGTACCGTATGGCCCCAAGATGTATAGGCCCAAACGGCACACCCTGGAAATTTTGTATCAGCACACGCTAATGAAGGAATGAAGTATGTAGGGTGACGTCACAGTAACCTGGACACTTGAAACAATGTGGCAATTTGCTGACCTAAATAACTGACACATTTTAATACCAAGTTGTATTGCATCATCGGATGCTGAAACTTGTTAATTATTAGTGACAGGTGCTGTCTGGTTTGATCTATAGACTGAAGTCAAACTGGGCTTACCTTAATGGGGGTCAAGTCCACTTAATTTAAAAAAGCAAACACTTGAGAAATCTCTACGGGTGAACAGGCGCAGCTACCACTCTAATTAGGGACAAATACAATAAAGACAGAGACATAGATATCCACATATATTACACATATAGGCAAAGACAGAATGAATATCTTTTCGAGACATAGGAAGTGGCCCTGAAAAGGGGCTTTGGGTTCTTCTCTTTTTATCTTCTCCACTTCTTCACCAGTTCAGGACTTTTTTGATGATTCCTTTAGTTTTGTTTTCTTTTTCTGGCATCCTGTCATGATGATCAATGGCTTTAAATTTCTCTCACACTTTTGTCCCATTGGTGTTTAATTTCTCAAAGTCTTCTTTCTTATTTCTGTTTTATGGTCATTTTTCTCTTTTGTCATGTTCTCTTCCTTTCTCCAGATTTATTTGATTTTCTTCATCTCTTCCTTCAGTACTTTTCTCATCTGGTCTTCAGTTTTTTTAAAAAAATATTCTAAGCCCAGCTTTTTGACAAGAGACCACTCGGTGAAACTGAAAATGTCTTGTAGAAAATAACTCAATTCTAGTAGCCTACTCTCACGAATGAAACCTCTAATCGTCTCCACTTGCTCTTCTGCGATACCTGTTCCCAGATTTTGGGCTAAGTTCAGGTTGGTGACTTGTCTGGTTACAATGTCTTTCTTAACTTGATAGTTCCATTCATTTTCAATCTTTTCAACAACGTAGACTCTATCCATCATCCAATAATAAATATGCCTCAGTTGGTTAAATAGATTCATCTTGTATTCTGTGGAGAATGGCGTGAATGACTAGACTTTTTTGTTTTTTGTGTGCTACCGCGACTGGTTTAGGCCCCAGGCTGTCAGTCCCTTTAAGAAGGCGCTTGGTTCTCCTCGAATTTGTTCCAAGTGTTCCATAAATTCTCTCCAAGTCCTAAAAAAGGCTTTGCCACGCCTATATCACTTTAAGCAATTTGTATCCAGTTGTCCCTATGCCAGAATTGTGTAAGCCACTTGTGCAATTGTATCAAATAGATCTGAGTTGTACATTTTGAAAAGATGTTGTGTTGCAATTTTGTGAACTTAGCGTACTTTTAAAATCTAAATTATGCCAATCGGCTTGATGTATGCGATCGTGTGAAATACTATCAGCATATCGGATTATAGTCGCGTTTTGCACTGAGTACTTCTGCGACTACTTATGGCCCCAGGCTGAGCCACAGCCCTTTAAGAGGGCCCTTGACCCCAGTCTGAGCCTTTCAGCAACTTTGCCCCGTTACTCATAATTTTGACGCATTCTATCGCCCCCAAACCACAGACCCAGCAACCTAGATCCCAACACCAACCCCGCCCCACCACCCCAAAACAAGTCCATTCCACCAAACTCTCTCTCTCTCTCTCTCTCTCTCTCTCTCTCTCTCTCTCTCTCTCTCTCTCTCTCATAATAGTTTCGTTATTCACTCACATTTTCTCTCCCCCCCCCACCATAGTAGTTTCGTTAACTTTGAAATCTGAAACTAAAACATGCGTTCAAAAAATGTAACAATGTTTGACCTATTTTCTCTCAGTTAAAACTGTCGATAGAACAGTGCGCGTTTTGATGCTGTTTTTTTTTTTCGCCTTTAGTTTCTTGAAAACTTTGCAACATTGTTAGTATCTTGTGCTGCAAAACTAACATCTTACATTGCGACAAGAAAATATCACACAACTATTTTTTTTAAATAAAATTGATGAATGAATGAAAAGCAACATTTGTCACATAGAATGTGTAGTTGTCTTAATTACCTTTGTCTTATAATACCGCAAAAAAATAACAGACCCCAAAATGGTATCCTTCGTTGGTTTTTTTTTTTTTTGAGGGGAAGGGGTTCGTGTGTACGGTAGCAACAAGAAATACGTCTCTCATTTGCAGCAGTTGAAGCGGGGATTATCCTTCCTTCCTTCGGATTATTGTCGCATATTGCCTCCATTGGCTAGTGCGACTGTTTGCGGCCCCAGGCTGGGCTGCGGTCAGCTTTAAGAGGGCGCTTGGCCGCAGAGCTGGGCCTTTATATTTACTAATTTCAGCAAGTTGGACGCATCACATCACTCCCCAATGCCAAACTCAAAACCGACTCTCCCGTCACGTCCACAACTCGCACTCAACCAGCCTCCCAAAAGTAAGTCTACCCGGCTTTATCTCAGCAAGGCAGACTTCGATCAAATTCTTAGCAGTTGTTCCTACTGGTGTCCCTATACCTATATTGTGTTAGCCACCTGTGCAATTAACCGGATACGTTGCAGTTGTGAAGTTTGAATGATGCTAGTTTGAAGTTTGCGTACTGAGCGTACTTATAAGATTCTAAAAACGTATCCAGGCTGTTGGATGTGAGCCACCCAAGACTACTTGTAGGTCCTCTTAGTTGTTTTTGAAAGCAGATAATTTTGGCTGCCGTCTAAAGGATCACATATCTGTTTAGTGCGTCTTCGAAGGCAGCTGGAAGACATCAAATTTGATTTGGATTTTTGGATTGTGTATTGTAGAGACAGTATGCAGTGTCTACAGTCCTTAGCCTTTACGCTTATTTAAGGGTGGGGGTTCTTGTGGGACAGTAGGCTGAAGCCTCCTGGAATGTCCCTTTTTGTCTGTGTCTGGGGGAAAAGAAGTTTGTGGGGACAGAAGGGGTTGTTATAGCCTGTGCTTTCCCTTGCCTTTGATCGATATTGTGTGTTGTCTTGTCCTGGTGTTATTGTGTGTATGTGGGGTGGGAATTGTGGGGAGCAGTTAGTGCTTTCTGCCTACCCCTTTTTTGCCAATGAAAGATTCTTTAATATGCCCATCTTTCCTGTTGGCATATGGAGAGTTGATGACAATTGTTATTTGTGTTATAAATCTTTCTTATAATCCCCTTGGGTAGGGAGTTAGATGATATGTAGTCCTGTCCTTGACTGGTGGGTTGTAACTTAGTCTCAGTTCCGCTTCCTGCTCTTGTTCCCTGTATGACATCGAATAGACTCTTCGGTGTGGATGTTGACTTTGGGGCGTTGTTCGATATTCATGGTTCAGTATCGTTTGTTCCTAATGTCGGGTTTCTACTTTCTATGTACATGCAACCCTATTGACTCTCCTTCTTTCTCTCCCTTGTTGTTATTCTTTTTTATTTGCATGTCAGTAGTTGAGGAGTTTATTGGGACTGGCCATGAGAGAATGGTTGTGCTGACTGATATATTTGTGATGATGTTGTGTGAGGTTTAGACGAGGCATAAAAGGGTGGAATGTCATGTCCTGATGTTGGATAAGGACGAGGTGTAAGCATGGTGTCCGGGTTATACCAATGGAGTGTTTGCGAAGTTGGTATATGATCCTAGGAGTTGAAACTATACGTGTTTGAATTTGTCAATCACCTTTAGGTAACAAATAACATTGCTGTAAATGCATTCCAGGTTAGGGTTGATTTAACCCTTGAGAAGGTCTGGGTAGATGGTAGGTGCTCTCAATTTAGTTTGGTAAACCCTAAAGTGGGTTCAAAAAACGGTGTACATTCGACTGTCATTGAAGATATGATCCAGTGTTTCTGGTAGATGGCAGACAGGGCAGCCTGTGGTGGTGTTAGATCCATGACTGATCCTTATCAAAGTTTTACCCGTTTTGAGCCTGTTTATGATCCTGAGTTCTTTTAGTTCTAGTCGTTTTGGGGCGTCATTTCCCCGTTTTACCGTCGGTTGTATATATTGCAGTGTTCTACCCTTTTGAGGAGTATTCTATTGCTTTTGCCACTTTTGATTGATAATGCTGGTCACCATACTGTATATTTCTTTGGTGCTATAGGCTATTTGCTCGATGTTTGCATCGCCGAGGCTGAGCTTGACCGCGGCATCTGCTTTATCATTTCCGATGAGGTTAATGTGGGAGGAAAGCCACAGTAAATCCACTCGGTATTGGTTAATTTCCAGGTTCCTAAAGATTAAAGGGTTTCCAGTAACGTGTTGTCCCTTGTTTTAGTAGTGCTCATTTCCAAGATGGTGAGGACGCTAAGTGAGTCCGAGACTATAAGGTATTGCTAGGAAGGTTGTGACTAGAGCCATCTGAGGTTTTGGTGGATTGCCCTGAATTCCGCTGTAAATATTGAGCAGCCATCTGGTAGTCTGACCCAGATGGTGGTGTGCTGTGCTGAAATTACTGATGCCGCTGATGTTCTTTTCGTGTCTCGAGAGTGTGATCAGTCCGTGTAGATCTGGATATGGTTTGGGTAGTATTCTGTGAGGATAGTGTTGATTCCTGCAAGAATTTTCTAGGGCCTGTGTTGTTTCTGCCCCGTTGTCCGGATTGTCCAGTTAATATTTGGGATGGTGTTTCTCCATAGGGTGGGATCTATAATCAGGCTCAATTCCGCTTGCGGTGTATGGATTTTCTTGGCTGCTGGCTGTTTGGGAACTAGTTTCTGACTAAATGGTTTGTCGCAGTTCCTGATAGTAAGCATGGTCGAGTGTGCACTGGGGTGAGTCGAGACCCGTGAAACATATCTAAGAATTTGCTTCTCCCTCCTAAATTGTATTGGGGAGTTCCCCGGTTAGGACTTGTAGCTCATAGAGGGATGTGTTTTGTAACGTTTCTGAACAGAGTTTGAGTGCTTGGTAGTGTCAAGGAGGGATTGGTTGGCCATATCGTAGACGTGGCACCCATAGTCTGGCTTGGCTCAGGTGAGCGCTCTGTATAACATTAGTAGAGTTGTTTGGTCAGCACCCTATTCGGTTCCACGGAGATGGCTGTGAATTGTAAACATGATATAAGCGGGAATTATGACGAACGATATATGTTTATATACTTCAAGCACGAACGTGAAGAAAAACATCTCTTACACAAACTTCACATATTATATACAATCCACACAAACGGAAGAAAAGAAAAAGCACCACCCCAATATACTATCCACATCAACGAACAAGCAAGCATAAAGCACACACTCATATACTATCCTCACCAACAAACGAGCAAGCATAAAACAAACATATACTATCCTCATCAATGACGGAAGAGGAGACAAAATACAACTATATAATATCCACACCAATGAAAGAAAAAGCATAAAACACACACCCATATACTATCCAGACCAACGGACAAGCAAGCTTAAAACACACAATTATACTATCCACACCAACGAACAAGCAATCATACAACACACCTATCTACTATCCACATAATCGCGATGAGAAGAAAAAAGACGCACATATAATATCCACACCAACGAACTAGCTAGCATAAAATACACAAATATAATATCCTCATATGCGAAATAAGAGAAGAAATAAACACACATATACCACATCAACGAACGAGAAAGTATAAAACACACACCTCTATACTATCCACATCAAGGAACGAGCAAGAATAAAACACACAAATATAATATCCACACCAACGAACGAGCAAGCATAAAATACCTATCTACTATCAAAACAAACAGATGAAAAGAAAAATACACCTTATAAACTCTCCCACAAACAAACGAGAAGAAAAAACCCACCCAATATACTATTTATACAAACGGATGTGAAGAAAAACTCACCCGATATAGTATCCCACAAACGAATGAGAAGAAAAACACACTATAGTATCCACACAAAAGGATGAGAAGAAAATGCACAACATATATACTATCCACACAGAAGGGAAGGGTAAAAGAAAATAATATTTACTATCAAAAACACCAATATCTACTATCCACACAGAATGGAAGGGAAAATAATACCCCCATATCTGCTATCAACACAGAAGGGGAAGAAAAAGCACCATAATAACTACTATCAACACAGAGGGAAAAAAACCCACATAATATGCTATCCACATAGTGTATGGACTTTGTCCTTTTTGTTAAGATAAAACACAAACACATGCACACAAACGTGCGAGCACACACAATTTCAGAAAACGTACGAGGGCAGAAAAACACACAAAACACTTGTTTGTTAAGGGATAAGCATTTTGTTATTTTGTTAAGGGAAAGAAACAAACACACAATCGTTCTATGGCGACAGTGTATGCGTGTGTGAATATGTATCTAAAGTATTTTTTAAAAAAAAATCAAGACATAACAGTGATGGATTAACAGACTGACAAATTGTACATGAAGGAAAACATCCCTTCCATTTCATTTCCAATCAAAATATGATCCAGAGGGATAAGAAGAGGTGAAAGAGCATTTATTCGTGCAGTGAAAATACAAAAACAATATACATCAATCTTATTATAAAAATCAAGACCAAGAGATACTTATGCTTTCTTTCCACTTACCATTTGAGGCTAAAGGCAAACACATTGGCTTAAATAGTCCACTTTTTCATTTTCTCATTGACACAAGTTCGTCCTCATCAGCACGTTCTTCTTCTGAATCCCTCTCCACTTTCTCCTGTTGTTTATATCCTTTTTCTATGGCACTCTGAAGTCTGGTTTTCTTTCTCCTAACAACAATAACATGTATCTTGACTTTTGTCTCCCTTTATTGGACGACGCGGATATGTTGGAGACAAATGCACATAAACCTTAGATATAGCAAACTTCATCAGACTTGTACACTTTTCTATGACTCGTCAAATTATAGACCAGTAGAGAAAGTTTTGTTGACACTTTCGCCTGATAATTAGGCTGACTCGTAGCCAAATCTTTGACCATCAGGTTGATCTGTGTTGACTCGTCCATCTTCTTCACTGTTTGAGAATTGAATGAATTCGCTAAAAACTCTAAGACACTACTTGAGAAATCTAGTCAAACGAAATTTTTGCAATCAAGATGAAATGGTTTCGATGAGATACTAGGCGAAAGAAAGAGGCAACATCACACCGTCCACCCTCTCTCTCTCTCTTTCTCACACACACACACACACGCACACGCATGCACGCACGCACACACACAGCGGAGCTGAAGCGTTGGTTCTAATCCCAAAGGAAGCCATGAGCGAGCCCTAATCCATGTTCTCCACTTCTGTCACAAACCGAGAATCCTGATTTAGCCCCAAAAATTAATTGGTCTCCTTAAATTGTTGTGACATTTGAAAGACGAATAAACGCACTTCAAGAAAATTGAGAACGATGGCTTGCACCTACACTGTGAGATGTAGAGTTCAAGCGGTGTGTAAAACTTAGTCAAAAGTTTATAATCAAAATGAAACGATGACACTTTTCCAAAGAGAAAGCAGACACCCAGCGACAATGACAATCTGTGTCACGAGATGCTTTTCAAAATGAGATGGTAGAAGTCTGTACTAGCGTCTTGAAGATATGATTGTCTCATAGCCCATTTCATACCGGATTTAACCGAGTTGCTCCGTAATTATGCGAAAACTCCCGAGTCACTTTATACTCCAGCCAATCAAACGCTGGTAGGCATCTGTACATAACAAAATGGCATACATTGTTGTTTAGACGTATCAGATTTAAAAAAATTAAGAAATGCCCGCTAAATGCCTGGGACTTCTGCAGCTTTACCGTCAAAAAATATTCCAGGTTTGCTATGCTGCGGATTAATACGAAAAATTCCTTTTATTGGTAAACGAAACTCGATTTATGAAATGCGGTGTTATGGTAAAAAAAAAAGGATTAAATTTTTAACATCGACACCGTTACCATACTCGCATGTGCATGTCCAGTTGTAAAACAGCTCATAGCTACTCTCAAATATGGCTATAAAATCGAGAAAACAAGACAGGATAGTTCCAATATTAAATTTCGTTAATATATATATATATATATATATATATATATATATATATATATATGGCATCATCGCTGTTGAATAGATATTTTTCAACTCTATAAACGAAGCTGAAGTAGTTGGAACAGTTGATTCTAATGCTGAATTGTCCGCCTTGTTTTGACCACTAGTCTGGTCCCTGCTTAGCATGCTCCCTGCGATGCACTCCGCTATACTATACTAGGGAGCATACTAAGCAGGGGACCAGACTATTTGCCTACCAGCTAACGATTGAATATTGCGGTCAGTTGACAACCCGCCACGTGATCAAAATTCCGAGCAAATTACGAAGTTCCCCGAAGTCTCCATGAAACGGTCTATATCCAATGCCATTTGTATTACAGAGTGAGACTAAGCGACTGAGAGAGAAAAACGGTGGTAATCTGATAGAATGACGGAACCAACAAGACCAACGAAGAGATTAGTTTGGTATCTCATGAAGATTATTTTTTACAATCTATTAGCCCAAAAAGTGACTTGCAGAAAATTTGAGAACGATGACATACACCTACTTGGTGCAATTAAATGGTTTACGTCAGTGGTCGCTATTTCTTTGTTTATTAAATTTTGTACAAACGATATGTGTGTAAGCGTAAGCTATCACACACGCACTTAAGTGTTTTTGTATTAAGTAACAATAAGTTTGAAGACTAGTATTTTTTTATAGATGGGCAGACAGAATTAGCATTACAGAAAGAAAGAAAGAATGGTAAAGACAAAAACATAAAAGTACGCCATTTTTGTTATTTTTCGAGGTGTTATAGGACAAAGGCAAATACGACAGCCATACGTTCTGTGAAAATTGTTCATTGTTTTCATTCATTCATTCATCAGTTTTATAAGAAAAGGTAGTGTGATATTTTTTTTTTGTCGACTGACTGCTTAACATTTGCTGTATATTCCAAATTTAAGAGATGTGTGTTTCGCGCATCACAAGCTATTAACAATGTTGCAAAGTTTTCACAGATCTACGGGCGGGGGAAAAAGCAGCACCAAAACGCTCCTCGTTCTATGGACAGTCTAAACTGAGAGAAAATAGGTCGAACATTGTTACATTTTTTTTTCTAAACGCATGTTTTGCCTTAAGAATTCAGAGTTAACCGTAGGTTGGGATATATGTCACTCGTGTTTTTCTTAAAAAAGTCGTGTGTTTGTTTCCTTTCTGAAAACACAAACGGCAGATCTTATGCAAGTAATTTTTCCGTGACACATTGCAGTGCCAAAATAAGGATAAAGTTAAGGTACTTGAATTGTACATGATCGTCAAACATCAAGATTTTATTTTATCCAACGATTTACTGCTATACAATTTGTAAAGGTTTAAGTTTTGGAGAAAACTTACATGACAAACTGAACAGTTCATATTATTATAGTGACAACCGATAACAGTGATGGAGATACATTTTCAAACAAATACCATTAGGGTTTCAATCAAAACTACTATGAGAGAGAGAGAGAGAGAGAGAGAGAGAGAGAGAGAGAGAGAGAGAGAGAGAGAGAGAGAGAGAGAGAGAGAGAGAGAGAGAGAGAGAGCATGTTATTCCTACTGTAAAAATATCACGACACCTACCTTTGTTTTAACGATCGATTTCTTTAACAAAGATACAAAAAACACATTCCACTTAGATAATCACATCCATAGAAAAATACAATATTATTAAATATCACAAGTGAACTGAAGATGTAGGCAATTAAAAATTTCTTTTTTTTTTTTATATCGTGCGCGTAAAGTTCTCACATAATAGTTCATCCAAATATGCTGTGATGCATTTGACCATAAAATTGACACAATTTTCATGGGATCGTTCTTTTTACTCTTTTTTGTTTTATTTTATTTTATTTTCGTAAATCGCATAGAAGTAAAAGACGAGATATGTCGACAGTGTGAAGAGCTACTGAAGTCAATTCGAAGCGAATGCGCTAAGAAAATACGTCTAGCCAATGAAATCGTTTATGATGAGTGATGATGCTTTGTTTTGTTCGAAGGTATGTGGCAAAATAATGCCTACGCTCTTGGATTGTTACCATTACAGCGCAGACTGGAACGTGAACTTAACAATTCCCCTGATGTGTATTGTACCATTTCTTCTTGCCACATTAACTACTAAACGGTCACAGTACTGGTTCGCGTTATAAATTGACAATTTCTTGTTATCTCACTTAAACTTTATGACTCGCACTCACATCGGTATAATCGGAATGTTGTTTTTTATTCTTCCTATCTGTGTTGACAGTAGGTATTGTGGTGGGGGTTTTTAACTTCTGTGTTGATAGTAGATATGGGGGTGCTATTTTTCATTCCCTTCCGTGTGGATAGTATATTTTGGCGTTTTTTTTTATATTTTTTTGGGTTTCTTATCCTTCACTTTTGTGTGGATATTATATATGGTGTGGTTTTTCTTCTCATCCGTTTGTGTGGACAGTATATAGGGTGTGTCTTGTCTTCTTATCCGTTTGTGTGGTTAGCATGTTTTTTCTTTTCGTTTGTTAGTGGGTTAATATATAATGTGTGTATTTGTTCTCATCCGTTTGTCTGGATAGTGGATAGGTGTGCTTTATGCTTGCTTGTTGGTTAGTATGGATAGTATATAGGTGAGTGTTTTTCTCTTCTCTTCCTTCATTGATTAGGATAGTATATATGTGTGTTTCTGCTAGCTCGTTCGTTGATGTGGATAGTATATGAGTGTTTTTTCCTTCTTATCCCGATTGTGTTGATAGCAGTGTTTTATGCTTGCTCGTTCCCTGATTTTTCTTCCTTTTCTTTCTTTGTTAATGAGGATAATATATTTGTATGTTTTATGGTAGCTTGTTTTTTTGTGTGTTGATATCATATGGGTTTGCTTTTTTCTTACGTTGGTGAGGATAGTATATTTGTGTGTTTGATGTTTGCTCGTTCGTTGGTGAGGATAGTATACGAGTGTGTTTTATGCTTCCTCGTCCGTTGGTGTGGATATTATATGGGGGTGTTTTTTCTTCTCTTCTGTTTGTGTGTATAGGATCTAATATGTGAAGTGAGTATAAGAGATGGTTTCCTTCACGTCAGTGCTTGATGTATATAAATTTATAGCGTTCGTCTTTCCCGCCATTAACATAACTGCAAGCACCATATCTAGTCCATACCATAAAACAGGCGCTAGGACTCATACTAGCACAAGCCTGGGTGGGTGGATCCTTACTCCTATAAGTACTATATATATATATATATATATATATATATATATATATATATATATATATATATATATATATATATATATATATATATATATATATATATGATAAGATTTCCCACCATGACAAGGACAAGAAGGTCAAAGCCGATAAGGGAAAATCAGGAACCTCCCACCTGATAGCCCTAACTCCCAGGAGCGGAGTAGACCGATTAGTCGGACGTACACAAAGACCGAAAAGTAACCTGGTAAAGGCTACAATCACAAAACGGAACGGACAAACAATTAGCGATGGACAGTCCGGGCCGCGCGGCCAACTGTTCGAAAATAAGTCTGCAATCTATGTCTTCACTTTGGCCTGGAAGACCCAACATTAAAACGAGATCCTTTGGAAAGGCAGTCAGAATTAAAAACCAAACATTGTCAAAGCGGTGATAAATGTCAAAATTAGGTGACATACACCTAGAGATTGAGTTATTTTTTAGAACCATATAAGTACGCTAAGTACGCAAAATTCAACCTCATCAAAATATATTCAAAATCCACAACTCAGGATCATTGGATAATTGAATAGGTGGCTAACACATCATTGGTATAGGGACATCCGTAGGAAAAACTGGTTACTTTTGACAATAATCCACCTGAGATAAAGTTAGGTGAACTTAGACATTGGGGACTTTAATAGGCGGGAGTTGAGGCGGAAGGCCGTTACGATCTGTTACAATACGCAGCCAAACAAAGGGTTTTAAGGTCAGCAAATAAAGGTCAGCACCACGACCAAAAGCCCAGCCCTAGGGCTAAGCGCCTCCCTGGATAGCAATGTTACCGAAAGGTAACATCCGGCCAAGGCGGTGAGCCACCAGGGGGGGGGGTAATAGGCCCACGCGCCGGGGCAAAAGTGTCTAGCACTGAGACTCGGGTGAGCCCGGCCCCGGAAGGGGGAGAGGCCACTAGCCCTTATTAGGGCTTAAAGTAATAAAACACGAGAGTGTATACATGACTATAATACATATGACATGACATGACTTTCCCGCCATTGTACACAGAATACAAGATGGATCTATTTAACCAACTGAGATATATTTATTATTGGATGATGGATATAGTCTACGTTGTTGAAAAGATTAAAAAGAAATGGAACTATCAAAGTTAAGAAAGACATCGTAACCAGACAAGTCACCAACCTGAACTTAGCCCTACATCTAGGAACAGCTATTGCAGAAGAGCAAGTGGAGAAGATTAGAGGTTTCATTCAACCGAAATATGTAAAAGTAGGCTCCTTGAAGCTGGCTCTTGAAGAAGTGAGCATCTTTATACAAGACATATTCAATTACACCAATTATCAAAAAGCTGTACTTAGAATCTTTAAAAAAAAAAGCTGAAGGACCTGATGAGAAAAATACTGAAAGAAGAGGGGAAGAAAATCAAAGAAATCTGGAGAAAAAAAGAGAACTGGACAAAAGATAAAAAAGAGAAGTAAAACAGAAATAAGAAAACTTTAAGAAATTAAACAACAATTAGATAAAAGTGCGATAGAAATTAAGAGCTATTGGCCATCCTGACTGGATGCCAGAGAAAGAAAACAGAAAGGAATCATTAAAAAAGTCAGGGACTGGTGGAAGAAATGGAGAAGATTTAGGTCAGCCAATTGCGACATTGTTGCAAGTGTTTAGTACCGTGACGTCACCCTACCTGTTTCATTCCTCTTGTCGTTATACAGGTCTAGCGTGTTCTAATACAAAATTCCTATTGTCGCTTTATGGTCCCAGAGCGTGCCATTTAGGCCTATAAATATTGGGGCCATACGGTCCCAGAGCGTGCCATTTAGGCCTATAAATATTGGGGCCATACGGTCCCAGAGATAGTCCGTAATGTATTTTCCCATTGTCGCTATACTATCCCAGTACACTACTGATATTCAAAGAAGTCTATCACATTCGACGTTAATTCCAACATAATTAAGCTTATGGAAAATATATAACTATACAGTTGTTGTTGTTGTTGCTGTGTTTAACGCTCTTTTCATCACAAGATAGTTTATACATGGCTGTCAGGAAGAACCCGGTAGAATCCCGGAAAGAACCACCGACCCACGATAAGCTACTGGCAAGCTTGCTCACATAAAAACATTGGCTGAGTCCGAGACTCGAACCCACGCAGAGGTGAGATGTTAATGATCCCTAACAATGAGCGCTTTAGACCACTAGGTCACTCGGGGTCCCTAACTAGGCAGTATCTGAAGTGTAAGCATTCAATAGTAAATAATTTTATAATACTGGTTCCTTTTGCTACGTAGAACCATATCTGATCTTTAAGCTTGAAATCCGGTGTAAGTGTGTTGTGCTACAGGGATTAGTTAAAGGAGATAGGAGTATATATACAAAATAATCTTTGAACACACATAAACGACCACCAGTATCACACAGTACATACGTTTGAATAGAGGAAGCAAATGTTTTACTTCCTTTAAAACGTTCTTGGGCCAGCTGTATAAAGGATGGAATCCATTTAGATGGTCATATTTCACTCGAGACATGCTGAAATTTGTATAAAACGATGTCATTAGGAAATAACACATTTTATATCTATATTTCCTTTTCCACGGGGCCCATCATACTATCAGTTTGAAGCAAAATAATAATATTCACTATAAATCCGAAAAAGCATCGGTACTATTGATACTTTGATCAAACTCTTCTCTCAAATCTTATGTTGCAACATTACTCGTTGGGAATGAATTATTCTCTAAGAGGATTAAACTTTAAGAACGAGCGATTCTTTCGCAGAATTACACTATAATATTGAATGAATCTGTCGCAGGATTACACTGAAGATGTGTTTCATTTAAATGTCACGAGCTTTTAAAAATATGTTCATATATTACTAGTTCGTAAAGGGGGGGGGTATGTAGCACCAACAATAATTATCCTAGCTTGTATTGACATAGAATGCACTTGCTTCAAACACTTGTGGTTTCACAGCTGACTATGAAGGATATAATTATCCTTTAGTGGCAAGCTTTCAGTCAGATGATGTGTTTCGGTCAGCAGATTCTGAGTGTGGTGAGTATGGTTTCATTCTGACACATAAACTGTATGTACAACAAATATCGTCATGGTCTCTCATTGTACGCGTATCCATGAATGCATACAGGATCAGAGCATGTTTCATCATAATTTATATTTTTGGTCCTAATGTCTTAAGTTTCAACCGTATAGTTACCTCATTTGAGACACACAGTATCTCATATATATATATATATATATATATATATATATATATATATATATATATATATATATATATATATATATATATATATATATATATATATGTGTGTGTGTGTGTGTGTGTGTGTGTGTGTGTGTGTGTATTCAAATAATGTAAGATGTACATAAGGGGATTTGGTATTCCTGGAATACAAAGTTAAAAAAAAAATCTATACATCATATATTTCAGACAAATGTGTTTTATGAATCTTCTCATACCGATAACAAGAGATTCGTTTATAATATTTACTCTCTCTCTCTCTCTCTCTCTCTCTCTCTCTCTCTCTCTCTCTCTCTCTCTCTCTCTCTCTCTCTCTCTCTCTCTCTCTCTCTCTCTCTCATACTATTTTATTCTCTGTTGGTTTGAACATTCTCAGTTTAGGAAAAATACATGATTTAGAGAAATGTATATTTTGTCGACTAAAGGAAAATTACAATGGAAATATTTTTTATTTGCGTTTTAAAACATTTTGAACAGTTAGCCACTAGTCCTGTCTAAACCGCTGTTGTATAGACCCTTTAAACTCATCTTTCGTAGTAGCTGCAAACTGTGAAGTGTACACAAAGATACTTAAGAGACAAGGATAATTGTCTGGTGTACACAAATGTAATTACGAGACAAATATAATTTCCGTAGTGTACACAAATATAATTAAGAGTCAGTTGCAACTGTTCTGTCTACGCAAAAGTATTTGAAAAACAAATACAATTGTTTAGTGTACACAAAGGCAAGTACCAGAGACACATTTGTTTAGTGAACACAAAGATAATTATAGTGTACACAAAGGTAATTGCAAGTATAATTGTTTAATTACCTTTATGTATAATAAACATCCGTGCTTGTCTAATAATTATTTATGTGACCACTATACTTTTGGTTGTCTGGTAATTATCTTGGGTGTACACAAATTAATTAAGAGATAAATGCAATGGTTTAGTGTACACCATATAATTTTCAGACAGACAAAATTATAGTTCTATCAGTAACATATAAAAGCAATCATTTTACCAGACAGTGCGGCAAAGATCGATCGGAACATCACACGGTTATTTGTCAGTCGTAAAATAACCGAAAATAGTTTTAGGAACACGCATCTATTTGATCTGTTTTGTGATTCGCTTTTGGCGGAGTGCAACGCATTTATTACGATAGCCAATGCCGACATTGTTTCGATTGTGACTTTGTCTCCTTCAGCCGTTATACTCTTCCATATGAACAAAAGGAATCAGAATATGGATCAAAATCTTGACAATCTGACTAAAATCATATCTCATCTGTCCAACTTGAAGATCTGACAGCGGCCGCTTAAGGGCTATGTTCTGATGACCCACATATTTACCATAATCTCTAATTTTATTAGCTAATCAGATAAAGTCTTGTATCATCATTTAGGTTGGTTGGTTGGTTGAATTTTTACGGCGCACCAGCACAAAGAGGCCGTTTAGCGCCATACAAAAGGTTATATCCTTCATTATGTCCAAATGGTAAAAAGGTTCTGTATCGGCCAGCGATACGAAACCAAATAGCTAAAAGTAAAACGATAAAAATGGTAACGGTGATAAAAAAAATAACGTTTCCCGATCAACGGGGATTGCAAATAATGTATGACAACGAAAACATATGAAAGGTAATTAAAATCTAGCGACCGTACATCTATAGCACATAAAAATGTTTAAGATGATAACATAAAAGTTATAACTTATGATATGTGTTTACTTCATTAAGGAAGTCTATAACATACTAAATACTAACTGTATCAAAGAGCTCCCTCATGTGTTGCACATTGTAATATTGATTACGTGTAGATTGGAGGAGAATGGGTAAAATTACCGAAGACCATTAATATGTGCCGAAAAATTTGAATTACTTTCAAATTTCCGAAAACTATAATTCCATTGGCTAATTCAAAAGGTCACCCGAACATGACTCCTAAGCGGTAGCTGGCAGATCTTCACTTAGGACAGTGGAGATTAGTATCTAATCAGATTGAAATCTCGACGAATTTACATCCGAAATTTCTTTCAAGACTCGACAGGAATTTTCTGTTTGGCGAAGCTATCATGGAGCCACGACTAGATCTTCTTAGAAGGTATCTGAATATTGACTTAACAGATAATGAAAGGTACGAGTCAAATATGGAACAGACTGCTCCTTCTTGACGATTGTTTACATCCAGCGAATACACACACGTTAATTCCATCCCTTAAGCAAGCGTTCACATCTTCGAGATTGTTACGTTATAATGTTCATGACGTCAAAAACATTATCTAACGCACAGTAAAATTAATCAACATTGTTTAAATTTACTTTTCTTTACCGAAAGAGTATTAATTGGATTGTTGTGTTTGCGTTACTGAATTTAATTTAGCTTGGTCAGTGCCTACAGTGCCTTTTATCGCCCACGAATTTCGGGGTCTCTTCGTTTCAGTTTCACTTTGGGTTTGTTTGTTTCGTTTTTTCTCCCCAAACTCTGATTTTTAGTTTTCTCTTGCACAACGATGGAATCGGGCTGGATGACCAAGGTTATCTTTCGATGACCTGTATGGTCACTATTATTGTTCTTTGACCTCTGATATGTGTTTAAATGTCACTTTAGTTTTACACTAAATTTTATCAGAGGTAAAACCTAATTTTTACGAACTTTTTCAGAGGAATTGAATGGGTATTTTGCTCTGTTTAAGTTGCTTATGTACTGGCAGTACGTTTTTTTTTAGTTCAGGAGATTGAAAAACAAAGACCTTTAATGTGTATTAGTATTGGATAGCAAGATAATGTGTATTAGTATTGGATAGCAAGACTCCACTGTTCCCGACAGAATTCTGAGTCAGATGCTCAGTAAAACATTGTGATAAAAAAGTAGTTCAGAATATAGTTCTCAATGGCGACTATTTACATCCGAGGTGACGGAAATGCTATTATGAGGCGTCTTAGCAGACAAAAGCTGGTTCAATGAGAAAGTTGTAGTAGAGATTTCGATGTCGTATGTCGAGAAATCCAATATCACGTGTTGAATCAAATTGTAAGTCCTTTAAGTTCCATTTTCTAGATCGAGATTTGTTATTTTATATGTTATACAGTAATGGTTTGAAGTTCTATTTCCTATGTCGACGTTTTACAGTGTATACTTTGATTTACACAGCGGTAGTTGAAATATCAATATCATATGTCGAGAATCCCTAATACACACGTTTAATTTAACTGTTTATGATGAAAGTTCCTTTTCATATGGCGGGTATTTAGATTTCATCTGTTAAATTTCACAGCAACAAGAAGCCGCACCCTATTAAAAAATAACGCTGTTCGTTCACGAGATCGACCTCTACCGAAAACGTTCATAGTAATTCTCGACCTGTGAATGGTGTTACGTGTAGACTCGTACAAAGTAACAAAAGAAAAGAGTAAAGCCAACAAGCTTTGTATATTTTAGCCAAATAATTTATTTCCCAAAAAAACAAGGTAAAACTTTGAAATAGGACTTAGGGCTTGTGAATATCATCCAAAAATTTATCATAGAATTGAAAAATATAAGTCCTATCACTAAACAGTTCTAACTGAATCCAGGTTAGAATCTATGTTAGGTTATAATATGAAAAGCGATGACGTCGGATGAGGTCGTTGTACTGATGGCACAAATTCCTCGTTGAAACACAATTTATAAGGTACTGTTTAGAATTCCATAATAAATTTTTACTGAATATCTTTGTCCAGGTAGGTCGGTAAAGTAGATTATTTCCCAATGTGAATAATTATTTTAACTAATAAACCCAAATCGAATGGCGACAAAAATAAAAACCTCTTGAGCCCTCAAGGTTTAAAATACGACAGCCTGGGCCTACTAAAAACCGCCTGTCTTAACACACGATTTTAGATCACATGGTGGCTCACGTGACATGTTACGTGATCACTAATTTCAACAACGCAGTAAAAAAAAAAAAAAAGAAATGCTATTTAACACGTAGACAAGAATATCTCTATCTCAGAATTAGATTCCCAACACTGGAAATAAAAAAGAAAGGCTGTTTACAACTCAGCTAACAAGTGGGCCGAAATGACCTTGTTAAAAGGCAATCATTTTCGCTAGATGTTTACTAAATGTCTGAACCAAGATGAGCTAAAAATACTGATAATGTAATACTTTAAATGTTCAAATCAGGTCGAAACAGAAAAGTGATTTTTCCAAAATAATCTAATTCCGTGAAAATTATCATTATAATATAATCTTATTAAACAATAATAAAATATTTTTTAAAAACAAACTAACACACAGTTTAATTACATATATGTAACAATGATTATTTTCAAACTGTAAATACATGAAATGTAATGGCGCCTCATAACTGAATATATATATATATATATATATATATATATATATATATATATATATATATATATATATATATATATATATATATAAATGATGTATCTTAATACTCTATATTATTTTGATTTGTGAAACTGGACATTGTGTAATGTTACTTTTAACACCAACACATCATTTCACCATATAAAAATAGCGATTCTGAAAAACATAATAAAATGTCCTACCAGCACTTTGTAATTCAACAGATACCACTTAAACACTCAACATACGAAATGGAACTTTCAGCACAATCATTGTGATTAAGCATTTTAAACTAAAAATATTTTTTTTACAACCGCTGTGTAATTCTAAAGATACAATAAAAAAAACTTGACATTGTACATCAAATTTTCAACCATCATTGTTTAATTCAACTGATAAAATCTAAATACTCAACATATAAAATACAACATTCAACATAAACTCTTCGAACCAATATGTAAATTAGAAATTCTCGACGTAAGACATTGAAATTTCCATCACCGCTGTACAAATCAAACGACGCAAGTTGTGGCCTCTAGACCTTCTGCCGAGAGCGCAGAGTACTTATTTTGTTACATTATTCGTTGACCTATTTAATCATACACGAGTGCATTATTCGTCGCCCCGCACTCTCCCTCTACTAGTTCGTTCGTACTCTACAACTGATGGTCTTTGCATTTTTAATTTTTCCAAGATTACTTTTGCCATCCGTATCTGCAATATTCCTTGTTAAAATTCAACGTGTATGTTTCTTTTATAACTCATAACCTTTAGAAAATACTGTTTATTCCTAAAGCTATTTTTATACCAATCATATGCTTTGTTTTTCAAGACTATTTGCTTCTGAACAATGAGAGAAAAATTATCTACTATATGCTTTGATGTTGGGATTCTCACATTCCTATATGTATAATTATGTTTTCCAGTTTAGAACACCGGTGCAGGACAACTCTGTATAACCTCTAAACAGACTCGTGATCTACTTTGACCTTCCACTTTGAGTACAATGTAACACATTTACATAATTAAACGAGCAATGATGAAGTCAAGCGTTCCCAAAAGAGGTCGTTTGGCACTGATCAACCTTGCTACATGTACAGTTTCTTTAGTCCATTTTGGGTCGAAAAATAGCCATTGTAAATATTTTTTTTAAAAAAAAATCATATTTTCAATGATATTTTTGAAGGATAAGTCAATTTTAGATAAAAGCTGAATCGATGATTATTTCTTTACTTATTGTCCGTCTTGAATAATCATACGAATAAAAGTGGTTGTATTTGAGACCTGTTCACATTTGTATCATTATGGACGCTTGTACGCAATTCTGACGCTCTCTATTACCAAAAACGTATCGATTTCGAACACTCTTGTTCCAAAAGATAAGATGTGTTTTCACGTTATTGAAAGTTTACCCTGCATAATTCAGTGTAAACCCAATATTTTATTTTCTACCTCAGGGTAAGAAAATGTTCCTTAGGTGTTCTGCCGTCTGGCAGTCACAATATTATTAACGGTACGCCATTTTAACTTTGGTACTCATTCTTCATTCAAAAATAGGGAAAAAATATCCATCATTATGCTTCAGTGTAGGACAGGAAACTTCCATACTCGAGATCAAAAGTTTGCGGAAAACACTTGGTACAGCTTATCTTCGCTAGCAAAGATTCTATACGTTAACATTATCTACACCTTGGCCGATCGAGCAGATATTTATGTGCTTTGGGTGTGTACATTTTATTGGACGCGTCAGCAAGCCAACGCATCAGATGAAAATTAATCTGTTCAGATTTAAACACTGTTCCTGCAAGATCGAGACAAAGGAAGAACACAGCTTGAATGGACTCGTAAATAAGCATTTGTTACACTACCGGTCCGTGTTTCTACAAATATCTTTACCTCAAATACACCTGTAATGACTTCTCTCTGGTACGTAGTAACGCTTTCGATTTAAACCTACACAGTATCCTTGTAAATTCTATTGCTTCCACTATTTTTAACCGATATACACTGCTATTAGTTGGCATTACATTCTAATTGATGAAATCCAGCAGATGTCTCTAGATGTTTCTATGTCAAAGCACTAAAATATCTGCTCGATCCGCCAAGGTTTAGAAATGCTTTACATATCGGACCTTGGCTAGCGAGGAGGGATACAGCTTCGAACTTAACGCAAATCTGACCAACAGGTTTTATTATGTGGTTTTGTGGTGTTTTATTCCATGTTCTACACCGACGCATATGATAAATTTTATTATTCTTATCAAATGTGCCGGTCTCCGTGTTCCTGTCCAAAATTTATGATCATCGGTTAGTCTTTCCCTGACCATTACCAATGCATACGATTCATTTTATTATTCTAATGCGTTTCTAGTCATCAGCTCATGAATACAAATTACTCTGATTTATACGAATAATCTCGTACTTTAAACACAAATTCTTTTCTACACACATAAAAACTTTTTTATATAGGAAAATGCAAGCCATCTTCAGCTTCCTTTGGTTCAGCCTTTTCTTCTTGACACACAATACAAATGCTGCGCCGAAAATTCCAAGCAAGGAGAGAGGTGAGTATAATTTTTTTAAACAAATGTTCAAAATTTATATCCTGTGTGTGTGTCTGTGTGTGTGTCTGTGTGTGTATGTTTTATAACTGCGGATACGCTAGCAGTATACACTTTTCCTTATGAGGTGCGAGTGCCCATAATTAAACAGTTTGGATGATATGTTTGGTTTGGTGTTTTACAACACAGCTGTACAAATAGCGTATTAATGCAGAAACGACTGACGTTAAGTAAAGTCGACTACTTGGATCCTGCTACCACTTTAGAGGACTGTTAATTGGTAAGGCAGATCTATTGATTCAGCAATTATAGCTTGAACCATCTGCGGCGGTGTTGTGTTCAACACTTGAATTGTAATATCTTAAAACAAATAAAACAAATTACGCACAGTAAGACGACCGCAAAGATGTGGCCACGAGTACAAACACGGGTTCGGCGAATGTGGATATGTGAGAAAGCTTGCCAGTAGCTTCTCGTGGGTCGATGGTTCTTTCCGGTGATTTCCCGGTTTCTTCCTCCACCATTAATACTGGCCGCCATGAATAGCCTATCGTGTGCTGAAAAATGGCGTTAAGCCCAACAACAACAAACACGGGCGATTTCTTGCACACAGTTTGATTGAAGTGAACAAACTATAGCTACAGTTTATTTGCAATTTAAATGTCACACACTAGGGATGTAGGCTTGTTCAACGCATTTTCTATAGCGGTACGGTGCAAGCTGGTTACATGAAAATTGTTGTATATTTACCCGCAATCCTAATGTCAAGTGAGCTGATCAATATTTGCGTTCCTGATATACCAAAACATTGATGATTGTTTATACTAAACTATCAGATCTCGATTGCGTAACACATACAATACGCTAAGACTAAGAAATCGCAGATGTTTCTGAAAAAGTTATAACCACGTCATATTAAATATTGACAAGTGTTAGGAATTTTATCGAGATGATAAATATCGCAACCTTATACCGTTCCGGTGGCCTAGTGGTTACAGCGTCCGCCTCGGATGCGGGACGTCAACCGAGTCATACCAAAGACTTACAAAAATGGTACTAACAGCTACTTCGCTTGGAGCTCAGCATTAAGACGTTCGTGTTAGGACTGGTCTGCCTGGTGTCAGGATAATGTGACTGGTTGGGACATCATGCTACACGTCTGCGGCATGATGCCACAGTGCTCGACATCACTATAATATGACACACTGCTAAGTTAAAAATTCAAGTCACACACCCACGCACAATATCACAACCCAACGGCGATTATCAGCAAGACGCTTTTGTCACCAGTAGTTGCTTGTGCTGATAGACTCTCATATTTATGTACGTATACATTACATTATATTTCTGTAATACGATATAAAAAAATCTCCTATACACATTGCTGAAAATATCCTTTTTATCAAAACTTAAGTGACCGTGCTTGGAAAAGAAACTTGGATTTGTTCACTAGAACAGCACAAAAGGTTATAAAAGGCTACAACGGTAAGAACAATTTAATCGCGTTAATTGTGGTGTCTAAGCGGGTTTATACATATCTACGAGAAACGAAAATATCACTGCACAGGCAATTGCGGATTTTCGTCTGTGGCTTACGAAAATATAGATCATATTTGCTTGTTAAAATCTATTAAAATTATTGAATGGATAGCAGCAAACGAAAATACAAATTCATAACATATCTGATTTAGTCATGAATTAGCCTGCCTTTTTATTGTATCTTTGACAACTTCCACTGCTAAAGGTAAAGACAATAACACTTGACGAGGCTTGATGACGATATCTTTTGTATCAGTTATGACAAGCCTTGACGATGATATTGTTATGAAGCGAGTATGACAGGGCATGGCGACGTCATGTTTATATAGTATGACAAGACCTGGCGAAGTCATATTTATGTAGCGAGTATATCAAGCCTTGGCGAAGTCATTTTTATATAGCGAGTATAAATGTTTATAAAAGCCTTCCTTGAGAGAAAGATAAATATCTATCTTTTCATCTCCTTCTTTACATCTATTTCATTTTTATTTTGCTTTTATAATAATGCTCTATTTCTTTCTCCACTCACCTTATGTCTTTTTTTATTCTCCTAATTGTTCGCGGTTTTTCTTCTTCTTCTTCTTCTTCTTCTTCTTCTTCTTCTTCTTCTTCTTCTGCTCCTGCTGCTGCTGCTACTACTACTACTACTACTACTACTTCTGTCATGCGCTAATGATTTCATTATGATAATGTATGGATTTAAAATAACCTCTTAAACAGACCCAACATTTTGGAGAGCAAAGGCTAAAGAAGAGCTGAAGCTGACTCTAGGAAAGAAGGAAATAAATGGTGTGGCTAAGAATGTAATCATGTTTCTTGGAGACGGCATGGGTGTAGCCACGGTAACAGCTGCCCGGATTTACAAGGGACAGCTAAATGGGAATCCAGGAGAAGAAACTGTTCTGTCATTTGAAGAATTCCCAAATCTTGGTCTGGCGAAGGTGAGTCTTCCCTATCCACGAATCATTTAATTACTCGGTAAAGTTAATGCGTTGAAAGTAGTAATGTATCTTAATGATTACTTGGGATAAAACTGGAAGATGTATTTCCACGGTCATAGTTGATGAAAAATGTATTTCAGCGGTCATACTTGGTGAAAAAATTTTTCCGCAGTCATATTTGATGAAAAATACTTTTTCTTTTTCGAAATCATTTCTTTCCTGAAACTAAACGGCTTACAAAATGTCCTTTATGCAACAAATTTTCTTTGATTGTAAAGGTTTTTTTATACTGTATAAAAACTGTATAATAACTAATTGTAGCATCTCATTTGAATCTTATCATATGAGTCATGAAGGTATATATTTTCGTAAGCATTTGCGTTCTGAGGTCTACGAATATTATTTCACTAGTAGGGACAATTTGTGCACCGCATTTAAAATAATTTGGAATTTATGTTCACTTCTCAAATGACGGTTTCTCAAATGACGGTTTATTCAGTAACAATGTAAATTTACATATTCAGGAACGGTCTTAGCAAACGCGGGGGCCGATTTAGATCATTTTTGCGGGGTCCCTGGATGTACGCTCTGGGACCCCTGTGAGTACAGCATTTGGAAACAAACTTTAAAGCAAGTTTTATATGATACTGAACTTAAAATTTTCATCCATCGCTTAAAACTTACTTTCTGTCTCTAGATATATTTTTTAAAATTACTAAGGCACAGGGCCCCTGTGAGCGCCTGACCAGATTGGGCCAAATCGGTCCAATCGCCATAAGGTCAGCCTGGGCATATTATCACTTCAGGAAACTTCATCTTAAGGAAATGTCATATTTTAAAGTCTACATCAAACGTGTTCTTTGAAATCGGAGAAACATGTGACATTTTTTATGATTTACTGTCTTAAAACAGAACACCATCACACACGATGTTTGCAAAGTTTTCAGCCAAAAGCATAAAACTTAAGAATGAATACCTTTTGTCGTCAAACTTTGGCATTTGAGTAAGAAATTAACGTAAATATACATTTCAGAACTGATTCCATTTTATAATTTCACCTTTTTGTCAGTTGTTCTACAAGACGGACGCCTGCTTTGAAGAAATCACTGCCTTATTGCATAATCTCTTCCAGGCACATACAGATAAAAATTGTTGTCATAGATCGTATAATTTTTCTTCTTCCAAACATTTCTATATTTCACAGTTTCATTCCTGTAATATATCTAGTGTCATGCTTGTGACATAACTAGTGCCAGTCTTATAATATATATATATATATATATATATATATATATATATATATATATATATATATATATATATATATATATATATATATATATATATATATATATATATATATATATATATTCAAGGCATACAAATTTTTTTAAAATCACAGGAATCGCCATAAAATTAGTAATGTTTGCCACTTTCACTGCATTTTCATTTATTCTTCTCAATGATACAATTTTTGGGGCAGTCAGTTTATAAAAGAAAAAATTAAATGGAACACTATATAAATGTAATACTATCCGCAATCTCTAGTCCAAAGCACTGTAAAGAGAACAGTACTATCGCTTGTTATGCATATTTAATCTGTATTATTTTATATAATTTTTCTTTATTTTGTTTTCCTTTCACTATATGCAAATGTAATGTATCACTGTTTGTTGGACTTAAACCTTGTCCAAAATCAAGTTTATTTTCTACTTGACCAGAATTATTTATTTTTTAAAATTATTTATTTTATTCTGTAAACAACTAATACATACTTAATATATTCTCAGTGTGTATGTGTTTATTATCATGATCATTATTAAAGAAGTAAATTGTAAACATTAAACATATTATAGAATGTCATTTTCCATTGTATTTTATATAGAAAATGTTAATTGAAACCCGAGGTTAAGAAGAACACTATATAATCTTGTTACTGGAAACAATTTATTCTTGCGTTAACATATGGCAGAATTAAGCTATACCTTTGTTGTCACTATTTTGATTTGGGCAATTAATTTAAAATATTCTTCCCTGGAAATATAAATTGCTCTAAAATAATATTCTTGGACAGTCTTGAATTTATAGTGACATACAAACAAAAGGATATAGTCTCTGGTTGTATTATTGTGATTCATCAAAGGACTGTTGACACATCAATACTTTACAAGCCAACATAGACACATCAGTACTATAGCGTTGGACTTAATTTTGGATTTCTACTAAAATTTATTCAGAACTTTTAAATATTAGGTCTTGTGTCTGTAATTCTATGATTATTTGGGGATTTAATTCGTAATACTGTAAGTATTTTTCTGTTTCACTTTGTATTTTAGGGAAATAAATTATTTGTTGAATTTGACAAAGTTTGTTGCTTATCACTCTCTTCTGTTACTTGTTTTAAGAGCATAGACTCGTAACACCCCAAGCTTCAGTCCAAAGAACGGTAGAGAAAGCCTAACCATCTTTAAACTTCAGTCCAAAGCGCTAAAGAAACAACCGTAATATTACTGATGGGGCACCGAGTGGCCGAGTTGTTTAAAGCGCTGACCGTTACGGATCATTGCCATCTCATCTCTGCGTGAGTTCGAGTCCAGACTCGGCTAACGTGGGTAAGTGAGAAAGCCTGTCAGTAGCTTCTCGTGGGTCGGTGGTTTTTCCCTGGGTTTTCCAGGGTTCTTCCTCCACCATTAATACTGGCCGCCATGTATAGCCTATCTTGTGCTGAAAAATGGCGTTAAACCCTACAACAACAACAAGTAATATTACTGCTGAGAAGTCGTTCATTCTCCAGCTTCAGTCCATATTACTATCTCGGAAGATTCAATCATTAGTAATGTAGAGAAAGCGAATAATCATAGAAGTGTTGCTGTGTCTTAAAAGCATCAAAAGCATGTCATCTCACTAAGCCCATTTTTATGTCTTATCATGTATAGTATCGAATCTTTATCATGACTAAAAAACTTCCTCCATCCTTTGCTACGTTTGATATAGATAGTATAGAGGCACAAGAACTACCTTCCTTACAGATGCAAGATGCTGTTTCTATTGACATGCCTTCCTGTTGTTTTAATAACATGAGCGGAGGAATAACCCTCGAGGGAGTATGCACATTATCTCGTTCAGATAGACGGCTTCATACTTTATGAGAATTCCTGTGATCTGACGGAAATTTTGGTCTGTTAGTCGTATTTTCTTTTCTTTTCACTTCTTATGCTTCGCATATGGTATGTTAATTACAACGTAAGGTGTTGGTAGATTATCGCACACTTGCTACTATTATTGCTACAGTGATTCTTCATGTGTGTGTGAGCTTGAATGTGTCCTTCCGTTTCGAATCCCCATCCCGCACGTCGTATACAAAAATATACTGACATGTATTTTTATTTGTTTACATCCGGAATCACTAGTTTTTGCTAAGGTATTGCCCAGCTTTCTTATGAAGACATCACGCATGACATTTTCTTCCATCTCTGGACTCATTTCAATGTGTCTTAACCAAACCTCAGAAAAGAATTAATGAATTTCGATTTCAGACAGTTTTTAAAACTCTGCAAATAGAGCTATAATTGAATGCTGATTGTTTTTTAAATGTGTCTAATTATGAGGCGCTGTAGTAGACAAAAGCTGATCCAATTAGAAAGTTGTAGGAGAAATTTTGATGCCGTATGTCCAGAAATCCAATATCACGTGTTGGATCAAATTGCTTTTCCATAACGTTCCATTTTTTTTATTGAGGTTTAAGATATTATATGTTGAATTATATAGTGGTGGTTTAAAGTTCTACTTCCTATGTCGACGTTTTACAGTGTATATTTTGAATTACACAGCGGTGGTTGAAATTTCAATATTATATGTCGACAATCTCTAATTCGCACGTTGAATTTACATGCTTGTGATGAAAGTTCCATTTTATATGGCTAGTATTTAAATTTAATCTGTTGAATTTCACAGCAACGAGAAGCAGCCTCTTTTTTAAAAATAATGCCGTTCGTTCATGTGATTGACCTCTAGCGAAGAAATTCATAGTAATTCTCGACCTGTGAATGGTCACTTTCAAACTGTAAATGCACGAAAATGACGCCTCATAATTGAATACACGAATGATGTATCTTAATATTCGATATTATTTTGAATTGTTAAAGTGGAGAATGGAGAATGATGTCTCTTAATACACAATAGTATTTTGAATTGTGAAAGTGGACATTGTGTAATATTACTTTTAACACCAACACATCATTTCAAAATGTAACAATAATAATTCTGACAAGTACAATAAAATGTCCAAACACTGCTTTGCAATTCAACAGGTACAATTTAAAAACTCAGCATACGAAATGGAATTTTAGCACAATCAATGTGATTCAACATGTAAAAATGAAACTATCGACATATAACATTTAAATTTCAACAACCGCTGTGTTATTCAGAAGATGCAATAAAAAAACTCGACATTGGACATAGAATTTTGCACTTGCGCTGTGTAATTCAACAGATGTAATCTCAATAGTTAACGTAGGAAGTGGAACTTTCAACATAAACTCTTTGAACCAATACGTAAATTAGGAATTCTCGACGTATTACATCGAAATTTCAACCACAGCCGTGTAATTCAAACGATACAATCTAAAACCTTGACATAGATGATAACTTTCAACCACTACTGTTTAATTCAACAGATACAATCTTAAATCTCGACCTAGAAAATGGAACTTTACGGACAAGCAGATTTGATACAACACGTGAAATTGAAACTTTGTACATAAGACATTAAAATTTCAACGGAAACTTTCTGATTGGACAAGCTTTTGTCCCCTGGGGCGCCTCATAACTAATCTGACTTTGGTAAACCGCTCCAGTGGTCAAGGTTGTTAGTGCGTCCGTCTCGGGTGCTAGGGTCGTGGGTTCAAACTGAGGCCGAGTCATGCCAAAGACTTATAAAAATGGTACTAGCAGCTGCCTCGTTTGGCGCTCAGCATTACGAGGTTAGTGTTAGGATTATTCGGGATAATGTGACTGGGTGGGACATAATGCAGCATGTCTGCGGCATGATACCCCAGTGCTATACGTCATTGTAATCTGTCATCGTAGCTGTATGACTGGAAAATTGTTAAGGCTACATTAAAAATCCAAATCACATACACTGACGTTGATAGTATCATGGCATTTCGATTGCATCAATAATTTGACATTAACATTATCATAAAAACTTCTTGAGCGAATAGTGACCGCATCACGAACTTGTACGTGTCTCTTAAAATTGATTGGAGAAATAAAGCTGAAATCATATCCGAGAATTATATATATATATATATATATATATATATATATATATATATATATATATATATATATATATATATATATATATATATATATGTGTGTGTGTGTGTGTGTGTGTGTGTGTGTGTGTGTGTGTGTGTGTGTTTAAAAGTTTAGAACGAGCCGAATGAATTCCAGTATTAAATGTGTTGATACACTAACAGTCGTGAATCTGCTGATGCACCAATAGTCTTGATGTGTCAAAACGATGAAATCAAGACTGTCTTTGAATGAAATCACAATAATACTAAATTAGTGTTTAAGTTAAAAAGGTCAATGGGACTTTGTAATTCCGATGAAAAATGTAAATAAACATTTCCTCTCAAATTGTATATAAACACAAAATCAGTGATTACACAGACTGAATTAAAAAAGAAAGGTTCAGAATACTACCTGATCTACGTCGCAATAGTATTTATGTAAAACCTCTTGAACTTGTAAATTGTGTCAGGTTTTTAGAACAGTCTAAGTTCATTAATAAGGTTAGACCTTGAATTTTAATGGAAGTAGACATCTTAAAAATTGACAAAAGTGAGATAGGCCTGAACTCTACCGTCAATCACGGACAAAGGTCAAGCACACAGTAAAAATTAAACAGATTACATGAATACTGAACTCAATGCCCACGAAGCTAAGTAAAATAGACAAACTGTAATTTTCATTATGTTTAAATGTAACTGTTTTTGTAAACACATGTTGGTACGATCCAAGCCTTTGGCGAAAACATAATGCCATGCCATTTTATAAAGTAGCGAGTAAGTCAGAAATTTTTAAATATTGTAGATGTAAGACTCTAGAAACGTTATATAATCAGTCGTGTCACTGCTTTACAAGACAGGATAAACTTCTCTGTAAAGATCTGAGATCCCTAATATTGATTTCGGTACAAAATCAACACGTTACCTTTTGACAAGTAAGATCAACTCAACTTATGTTTATTATTGCATATTTAATATTCTGCAAGTTTAAAAATCATATATTCTCTATCGATGTATAGTATTGTAATGTTTTCTTTCTATTTTATAGACTTATAATATCGACCGACAAACGCCCGATTCAGCGGCGACTGCCACAGCGTATTTATGCGGAGTCAAAGGTAACTACGCTACACTCGGTGTAGATCCAACTGTACCAAGAAGTGACTGCATCGCTCAGAAAGGCAGGGAAGTGACGTCAATTCTTGATTGGTCCAAAACTGTGGGTAAGATTTCTCTTCCTTTAAAATTTCTGAGATAATTACAAGTAGATTGGACAGATAAATCAGTTCCACACACGTGATGATATCGATTGGCGGGTTAGAGTATCATATTGCCATTTCGTTAAGCTTGGAAGAAAGGGCGCTGCAACCAGTCTTATCTGCACACATCGGTGTACATTTTCTTCACTTACTGTTATTTCTTGCTGCAGTCGGCTGAAGGGTTCTTTTGGCGACTAATACATTATATTTCTGGATAAAATCCTATATTTGGCGACTCATAAATCTACGTGGAATAGCACAACCTTCTATCCTGTGGCCATATTGAATTTCGCGTTAAATATGGCTGTTACCAAATACCAGTAAGAGTTTAAAGTGTACCAGAAAGATTTGCATGTTGCAAAATTGCACATTTTATTGAACGGCTGACATCCATCAGTATCAACACGAGTGGGAAGATTTATTGGTCTACTAGTAGATGATTCCACCAAATAACTCGAATTTCAGACTCTTAAGATAACTTAAAGACTTTTCTTAAAGATGTATTTTTTTCGAATAAATTTTTCCCTACGACATTTAAGCTTCTGTAGCATTTTTACAGTAATTTCTGGATTATTGATATAGAATTCTAGCTAGCAAAAATATAATCGTAATTATCGATTTCCAAGACTACAGTATTTAACTTAATTTAGCTAGATAAAAATTAGTACAGTGTAGTAAAAATAACAGCATTAACTTTTGAAACAGGCAAATCCGTCGGCATAGTGACCACTTCTCGCATAACGCATGCGTCCCCGGCTGCTCTGTACGCTCACACAGCAGAGCGCGATTGGGAGGGGGATGCAGATATGGAGGGAGTAGATGGAGACTGCAAGGACATCGCTTACCAGCTGATATATGATAATGCAGATATTGAGGTAACAACACCTTTTGAGTTATATGTACACACATTATATGCCAGTAGATGTAACATCAGTATTGACGAAGGAGTGGTCACAGTAGATGAAAAAGTAGCCGACGAAGTATTAGTTGCAGTGGTAGTAGTGGTGGTTATTGCATATGTGTGGTAGTGCATGTAGTAGTAACAAACGTAGAAATAGAAGTAGTAGAAGTAGTTGGTGTTTATGGTGGATCTATGTTGTGGTGTACTTAGTAGTTGTAACATATATAGAAATGGTAGTAGTAGTAGTAGTAGTAGTAGTAGTAGTAGTAGTATGTATGTATGTATGTATGTATGTATGTATGTATGTATGTATGTATGTATGTATGTATGTATGTATGTATGTAGTACGTGTACGTAGCAATAGTAGTAGTAGTTAGTATCATTACTAAAGAAGAAAAAGAAGAAATGATAATATTATAGTAGTAGTAGTAGTAGTAGTAGTAGTAGTAGTAGTAGTAGTAGTAGTAGTAGTAGTATAATATCATCACCATCAAATCTTAGGCATTGTCATTCTTCAACATTAATTTTGGCAAGCAAATAGCTCAGGCTGTCACTGGCAAGTCTTTCTGACTGATCTGTTCTTAGAAAAACATTTCATTAAATTAGTAACGAAAACTATACGGCAAAAACTGTTTACATTATTTTGTTTTAAAGCAATATTAAGTCCATCTGTCACAAATATGTTTTCTCCTTCACCTTTACCATAACAATTTCAAAACCATTGTACACTACATGCCATGAGTCAGTTTGATTGAAAAGTTCTGATTATTTACTATGTACCACAAAGTGTCTATTACTGCCTAAACGAGGGGTGAGCAAAATACGACCCTCATTCCCGGGGCCAGCCCTTTTAACCTTTCTATCCGACCCGCCATGATGGCAATTGGTAGAACTGCTGGAATCTTTCTCCATTAAAAGTAACATAGTCGTATCTAGTTTGTTATTGCTAATAATTAAAAGATAAATATTATTAATTATTTTTACTTTGTTGTCAACAGAAAATAAAGGGGTCTTTATATAATAAATTTTTAGGCAATTTCATTAGTAAAGTAGAAATGCACGACTGTGACGACTTATCAAAATTTGCGGAGTGCCCCTCCTCCGCGAAAATTATTGCTTTGACCATTGTCGAGGTCAAGGTCAAAGTCAAGTCACATTTTCAGCATGTCTTGAATGATGCATTGTTACCATGTTAAAAAAAAAAACTGGTTGCAGCACAGGAGACTGCAATGTTATCAATAAAGCACGACGAAATTTCTGACTACATGAAATCACATTAACGGTATTATAAAATAATATAATTAATATTATTGTATAATACCGTTAAGGTGATTTCATGTAGTCAGAAATTTCGTCGTGCTTTATTGATAAAACTGCAGACTCCTGTGGTTGCAGTTACATTGAATAATATGTACATTCTTACATGGAATGAGTTGTATATGAATCATCCTTATTTTTCTTTGCTTCAAATATTGAATACAGCTTGTAACAATACTGACGTATCTAATTTTTCTGTGCCAAAAATGCAAAGGATATGTCATTGTACCGAAGATCAGAGTAAAACAAGATGCTTAACTGGGTATTAAATGCGGGGTTTTCAAATCATCCAGACTGACCTGCACATGTGTGACATTAGACTTGTCAAACAATGCAATTTTATATGTATCTGGTCAATCGGGTTGCTTTTCAGAGGCTGGTTCTCCTCTAAAGCAGTTAGAGCGAAAATGGCGCATCTCGGTCTATCGTCCTGTTGAACACTGGCCATTTTTTTTTTTATTGAAGTTATGTTTGCTTTATGTCAAAATGGAAACGGTAATACGCCGAACGACCTTGATCTGGAACTCTTCAGTTCTTAAAACCAGATCCGCTGTAATGACGCTGAAAGTGCTTATAGATTCTCACTCGATACAGATTAATATAGGCCTACTTTTACCAACAATTTTTGTTCACTCATCTTCCACGAGATACTGTTTCAGATACATGCTCATGCCCAGGTAAGTGACTTAAATGACGATAAGGTCTTGAAATATAATGACAATGTATATCATTGAATATCTTCTATATCAGGTATTACTTGGGGGAGGGAGACGTCACTTCATGTTGAAAAATCAGACAGACCCAGAAACAGGTAAAATAGACTCGAATAAACAGAGGAAGGACGGGCGTGATCTTATTAAGGTTAGTATTGAGTGTGTGTGTGTGTGAGAGAGAGAGAGAGAGAGAGAGAGAGAGAGAGAGAGAGAGAGAGAGAGAGAGAGAGAGAGAGAGAGAGAGAGAGAGAGAGAGAGAGAGAGAGAAAGATAGGGTGGGGGAGTAGTGAAGGTGCCGAGCAGGGTGTTGATTCATATTTGCAATAAAAATATATCTTAAAACAACAGCAAAATAAAGAGCAAATGTAAGAGTAAATTTTTATACAACATGCCTAAAATCTATATGTAACTGTGCAAATTCCTTCTACATGAAGACTGTTTCATAAACATCTTCATAAACAACCGTTGTTTAATGGATAGACTAATAAATAACCACAGATATCACAACTTTACATTTGCGTCATAACTTCAAAACTACATGGCTCTTCCTTTTTAGCTTTCCGTAAGGTTACGCCAGTGCTTCATGAAGTGAAATGTAAATACAACTCAAATACCAAATACAGGGAACTATTTTCCTACGCTATTCCTAGGTCAGTGTAATCATGATTGTAAGCTTCATTTCGAATTTGACTCTACACCATCTTTACCATCATAAAAACAATAAAAGAATTCACCAAATAATGGAACAAATTCCCATCTCATTTATTTCATTGTACGAATCATCAGTCGCTGTCACAAATAGTTCACACGGAGATGCACAATCAATCCAAACAATTAGATTTTAATAGGAACTACTTGGCTAAAGGCTGACTTATCCGACTCTGACCTGAACTCCATACGAAACTAAACCATGCCATCATGAAATCTCATCAACACTGCGCTCTGTGACGTTTGTCCCTAGTTATTAGCTAATTACTCGGGATGAGGAATATTTCTCCACCACCGACTTTCCATAATCAAACAACTAATCACTAAAATCTAACAAATCTATAAAATGGAGACGTAAATATATATGACACATACTCTCAATTTATTACATTATTTAGCCATTATTGTTATTATTATTATATTAAATTTTATTATTATTATTATTATTATTATTATTATTATTATTATTATTATTATTATTATTATTATTATTATTATTATTATTATTAATTTATTATTATTTACATCAAAATAGCAAATATGTTAAAACATTATGACAGTTGGATTAAGCATACATAAACATACCTCGACATGATTTGGCTGTCATATATTTGATAATCTATTATATCTTTTACAACACATTTCAAACGTTTCTCATAAAGACTTGTGATTTTTTTTTTGGTTCACAGATGTGTACGGGCGACAATACCAAAACTAAACATTCTTCTATGCATGTAATTTAGATGGATAATTCTTTAAAATATTATTTTTGGAATCATTCGATCTATCGATTGATCTGTTGCTTGACACAGGTCAAGACTGGTATATTCAAGAAATGTCAGTCATGTTAATAGTGCTTCTTGCTTCTTTATATTTATCTAAAATTTGATTCTCTTTGTCTCTTTTGTATGCCTATTTAATTTATTTCGAAATTGTTTGATTGAATTTAGCAAAACTAAGTAGCAAAACTAAAAGCGAATATTTAGCAGGTCAAATGTGTTGCAGGCATGGGCAGCAGATAAAGACGCGCGGAACAAATTCCACACATACGTCTGGAACAAGGAACAGTTTGATAATGTGGATCCCAGAAATACAGATTATTTATTAGGTAATTAGCTTTGTTTTCTAAAAGCTTTAATATTTATGACATCAGTCTGTCATCCCTTCATCTGTCCAATCGCCTTATTTATTCAGTGGAATTTTCACCAAACGTTGTAGTTATGTTTCTTCAATATCAACTATCTTCTGTTACGATTCTATGGTCACAAACGTAATAACAGAAAGAAGCAAAAACCATCGAGTTTTGCAAAATTTACCACAATAATTTAACCATCAAAGTTAAAAAGGAAAAATATGAGAGGAACTTATAGTACTATAAAGTGAATCCAACACAATTCTGATGAAAGTTCTATGAAAGTCCAAATTAATGAAAAGTTCCGTATTAATTTTAAAACTAGAAATGTACTGGTCCGCCGAGAATCTTGACATTGTCAAAATGGCGAACTCCAGAATTCCTTCGAATAATTCACAATGGTTCCAGAAGAAACATGATAGGCCAAGTAAGGAGTTCTTTCTATTTCAACTAAACAGTGGAAGCAACTTCTTTTCCCCTCGAATAATACCTAAGCACAACATAAAATACGTCTGCAGACTTAAAATAAGAACGCAAGAAATGAGAATGACTCTCAAAATAGGAATGAAACTGATTGTTCGGTTCTATCCTTATATACACCTTCTATTACGACTATATTTCACAACCTACCAACGTGACAGTTCTTACTTCTGTGTTATCTTGAAATTGTTTATTCATGTGACCTAGCCCAACCAATGGGAACTTTCTTAGTTCTTCTAGAACCGTCCAAATTCCACTTGGTAATGCGAAATTGACCCAAAGTCATCATTAAATATTATTGTTATTAAGATTGTTAGAAGTAATTGTCAACACGTACATAAGCATCTATTTATAGATCCTATGTAATTGCACTCTCTTAAAACAAGACTCTAGTCACATAGGCAATATCTAACTAAAGATATTCTGTACAACTTACAACCATGAAAAAAATCCAAAAAATAGATAAATTCATGTCAAAGGAGTTACAAAAATATAGATATACATAGATATACACAACAGCTCGCGATGGGAGTTGTCCCTGAAATGGGGTGAAAGGTCAAATATACAACAAGTTCTATTACATTGCCATTTTCAAAATATGTTTCAACCATAGGTCATATATGCGGCATATCATGAACACTCACCATAAATTTTACGAATTTTGCATTATTTATACAGTCACTGTTTAGGAGTGAGTACATGGCTGGGCTAGAATATGTAGTAAACAAGCGTTGGAAGTTTCAACGAAGAGCCGCTGCAAATAAGTTTAGTTTCACGGTTATAATAAAATATACACAAATATAATTGCATATTACGCGATTTTTAGAAGTACTAACAATCATGGAAACAATTCTGGACACCACTATGAGGGCACAAAATGTTTATGGACGTGGAATGAATATATATATATATATATATATATATATATATATATATATATATATATAATACTTGAAATGAAATGAGATCTCGAAAACTGTTAAGATAAAGAACTGTAGAAATAAATGCATAAATTTGGCAGATGAACCCTTCGAAATAAACCGAAAAATGTAACATAACCATACATGATGTTATATGACACGTTATTACAGAAAGAACCTTTGAGTTCTCTGTGATTTAAGGTTCATCATATTATTTTAGGAATTGATATATTCTTGGGTTGGTTTGCATAAACAAGTATAACAAGTAACAAAAGAACGACAAATGAACATACAAAAATTTAAATTGCATGTACAATGAACTGAATTACATAGAAATGAAGCAGATTATTTTAATTTTTGATTACATAGTTATGAAACATTAGCAAATTTTATAAATGTATCTTTGTTATTACAATTCCTGTTATCATTTTTATATTTTTAAAATTGGTCTCTGGTAAGATTTGTGAGATCTGCGGTATTATTGATTGATATGATTTGTGGCAGCATTCATGAGATAGGAATATGTTTCCCTCCTCAGTGAAAAACTGAAATAAAAAATGGAATTAATCACGGGTCGCATTGCCCTCTAATAGTTACCCACAAGTACGATGAATTCTATAAACTATATAAAAGTATCCAACATCAACAGGAAGTTTGTGATTAAGCATCTGAAATAACGATGCTCTTGCAGGTGTAGTTGACAGAAAGTTAAAATAATTCAAACCAATGCACAAATTAAAACATTCTCTAATTTATAGACATATTAAAAATGTATACTTCAACATCCTATCTTTCTTGGAATGTATCAGTTCGATTTTTCTTAATAGCTTTGCACGAATCATTATTTTTTAATGTCATTAAAAACGTAGCAAAATAAAAACTACCCTTTTTTAAAATTTTGTTTTTGCCTGTAGGTCACTTTAAGTGATAAAAATAACTACTCTCAGCATACAACAACACATACAATATATAAAATACTTTTTTTAACGAACTATGCGTTATTTCACTGATATTTGCTGATGCGTTATTTCACTGTTCTGCTTGAGTTCCATTTTTTGTCTCTGGAGTTCTCCTATAGCTTTACCTGGTGCTACTGGTTTTAAGAAACCCTAACAAAAACAACAAACGTGACACGGGCATATTCCGATCGATAACTTAAATAATTTGCATTATCGCCTGCATTCTGGTACATTTGCCGGTGAGAGACTACATTTTAAAACTGTTCTAAATTTTGATTTTCCCCCTCTATGACTCACATTCTCTCATATATATATATATATATATATATATATATATATATATATATATATATATATATATATATATATATATATATATATACATACATATATTCGTTAAATTGAATATCATATCATTTAAAACTGCTGTTTCTCATCAGTTGGTGTTTCTCTTATCGAATTGCGTGATTCAACACCTATAAAAAAAAATAAGACGTGTGCAAAACGTGACATCCACGACCCTATGTATAATAGATAGGTTGAGATAAATCTGCAGTTTTCTTTTTTATGATATTATTGTAAACACAAGAAGGCATAACCAAGGCTTTGAGAGAACATAATTCAGCTATGTTTTTAGGCTCAGAAGCCGAGATTGCAGATTGGCAGAGAGAGCGGCTTACTGCTAAACCCTCTCCTATCGCGGAATCAAATTGTCTTGGATCCTACAAAGACCCGATTTGATTTTACGTCGCATTTAACTCCCGATTGTAAAGGCACTAAATAACCTACATGTGTTACTATGCCGTGAAGCTCCAGACGAAACCAGTCATTTTTCGTCGAATTCCACAAGATGTCGCAAATTCACAAAACATCCATTTCGACGGAGATACCTTGTTGTAGATTTGTCTTCAACAAGATACAACTTAACATAAGAAGATGCAGTTGTGATAAGCAGCATTACGTTAACCCTAATTACTACTACTACTACTACTACTACTACTACTACTACTATCCACTACAATCTACCATCTACTACTATTTATACTACTACTATCTACTACTACTACTATTATCTACTACTACTACTACTACTACTACTACTACTACTACTACAACTACTATCTTCTACTACTACTATTATCTACTACTACTACTTCTACTAGTACTACTATCTACTACTACTATCTCCTAGTACTACTACTATCTCTTACTACTACTACTACTATCCACTACAATCTACCATCTACTACTATTATCTACTACTACTACTACTACTACTACTACTACTACTACTACTATCTTCTACTACTACTATTATCTACTACTACTACAACTTCTACTAGTACTACTATCTACTACTACTATCTCCTAGTACTACTACTATCTCTTACAACTACTACTACTATCTACTACTACTTCTACTACTGCTGCTTCTACTACTACTATCTTGTACTATATAAATATATATATATATATATATATATATATATATATATATATATATATATATATATTCTACTGCTAATATTAATACTATCTACTAATACTATATACTAATATTTCTACTTCTACTACTACTTATCTACTACTATTACTACTACTACTACTACTACTACTACTACTACTACTACTACTACTACAACAACAGCTACTACTACTACTACAGCAAAATACAGATGTTTATACCAGTACTGATGTTACTACCACTATTGTTAAAACTGTAGTGTTGGATTACTCCCTTGCAGTTTTTATCCCTACCCCTAAAAATGAGAATATTTGATATAACAAGAAGCACACAATTTAGTAGTTTCATTCATTATTTTACGATTTCTAAACCCCTTTGTCCCTAGGGATGGGGTCCTAAACACTGTCATGTTGTTTGTGTTTCAAACAAAACCAGGAGTTTTTGTTCTTACACCGGGCGAGTCTATAGTTTTACTTACAGCAGGAGTGATGTAGATCATAGTTTTGAATTAGCTTGAATAATCACCCAAATTTGTGTAACTGGGAGTTATGACAGCAAATTTGTGTAACTGCAGCTATGACATGAATAGTCCGAGTGGGTTTTGAATCAAGGAAGAGACTAATTACAGTAATGTCAAGGCGTTATGTAAGCTGTCTAAGTCTACAACTGACAGTTAATAACACGATAAATTCAGGGAGGAAAAAAAACAACATTAAACTCTTATAATTACACTTCCTTATAATTTTATTTATTTTTATTTTGTTTTGTTTTTTAAAGACATTTCCGATCAGTTTTAGAACTTTATTTCAATGTGTGAATTCTTGTTGAGCGCGTTTGCTACATAAATGTTTATAGGACAGAAGATTCTCCATCTGCAGTTTAATAGCTACGTCACCATCAAACAAATAATTCTACCAATGGTAGGTAATCTAATGTTTTGAACATTCCACAGTCTGGTCTTAATCTTTTATCTAAATTGGCTTATATGATATGTGTAAAGTTCAATATTCAAAGCAAATTATGTCTTAGTTTTTTTTTTACATATGACTGACTCTTGGATTTGATACTGTAATGCTAATAAATATTTAAAAAAAACAACACCAACATTGTGACTTGGCCAAGTTGGCCGAATTACAATTGTCCAGACACGTGAGTAACCAATTTTCGTTTCTTTAAATCTAATGTTGTGTTCATTAAGAGGTTAGGCTACCTACAGGGTCTTCTTACAGATGAAAGTAAGAATATCAGTAAATAGTTACATTGATGGGGGTCTAATAAACAAACATTGCAAGACATTGACCCTGATAGTCATGATAGAAGAGTAGCGGGATTTTTACCCTCCCACTCACTTTCACATCGTAACTATCAAGGTCGGCATCTTACACTGTAAGTCTGTCAATCAAACTATTAAATTATTAAATCCATATATCCATTTATCAATAGTTTTAAAATTTCTTTTCGGACGAGCAGAAGTGAAAGTACAGTACAATGCCCTAATGTTCTGCTTGGCAGATTTTGAGTTGCCCGACTTATTTTTTTATTAAATCTCATCAAAGAAAGAATTATTTTTCTTCAGAAAATTACACATTTGTTACTTATGTCAAATCAATTTATTAAATTTCCTAAATAAAATAAAATCCCACTTTCTTTCGTTTTAATGGCTTGCAATGTGTGTGCCTTCCGATTCATTGTTTACAATAGTTACTTTGCGCGTGACTTTTTATTGAAGTTAGTATATTGTAGTTCTCTGTACAATTTATATAGAAATTAACGCAACTGGACACAATCACAATGTTTAAGTTCTTCCCGACATTTAGCAAGTGATGCAACCGTAGTTATGTACTAATAATAGCGTCAAGATTAAGTACCTCGAAAATAAGAATAAACAGACATTTTTTTAGCTAATATCGTGATTTGTAATGATCTGTAAAACTGGGTTTTGGAGCTTTTTTCAGGAAAGCTCATATATTTGGGAAAATCCCACTTCAGAAATACTACAGTAGCCATTTAATATAAATAATAAAAAATATTTTTAAAAAAACAACACCAACATGTAGAATGTGTGACCGGTTATCTTTATTGCTTCTTCAGACTGAATTCAAACTGAATTCGGTATTATTGTTTACGTCATTTAATACTTATAGGTTACTGCATTTGTATGGGATATATGAACGAGTTTTTCGGATGTCTATACTGCATGACCTTGGGAGTGCAGTATATCCATCTGAAAAAAGAGTTTATATTTTTCCATTCAAATGCAGTAACCTTTTTATTATATGTTCATTTTTGTTTTATTATCAATGACTTAATAATTAAATTCACAAAAAAATGTTTAATAATAAATTTATTTTATTATTAAAATAATAAAGTTCACAATCGTAAATTCCTTTTATAAACAATAATTGTATTCATGCGCATATAGCTTCTCCCACCGACCTTTTAACTTCATAGCCTACCGCGTGCGCTAACGTGCTTCAAGCGCCAGGAGTGCAATATGGAGGTGTTCAATATCGGGCAATATTGAACGAGTCTGACAATGTAAAATTAACGGAGAAAAAAAAATGAGCATACAATAAATTCTGTTTCTAAGCGATGCATGACAAACAACATGACGTAAACAAGCATTGAATGTACATATACTTTGTTTATGGAATGGCGTCACATTTATATGACATACCATTTACACCGCTCATTACTCCACTGAAATGACTGTTGTTGGTTCAACACATTCTCAAGCTGCTTTTGTATTAAGCATGAGTTCACTCAAAAAATGTATTTTTATGGGACTTATATAATGCACCTGCAGTGGCTGGATTGATAGACTTGTCTTCTAATGATCGCGATTCGTTCCCCGATTAGGTCAGTCCAGGAAATGCATTTAGCTTCCATTATCTTCAGCATGATATGGTAAATAATGCTCTAAAAGTGCCGGTACAATGAACAGAAATAATCTAAACGTGTGCAAAAAGTTTCATTATACAACTATCATAATATTTTTGTCAGGGTTTAATTTTTCCCAAATTATTTGAGCGTGTAACCAAGTTTTCTCAATTATCTTCGGTTTCCTGCAGTTTCACTGCGTCTAATTATTTCTTTATCTTCTTTATCTCATTGGTTGACTGAAACTCGCCTTTTGGTGTTAATTATATTCTTTTGAAGTGTTCAATATAAATTTTGTTTGAACGATTCCAGAAAATAGGCATATAATTTTTTTTTAGGTAAAGGTAGGTGTCTTTGAAGTTTTGCTGCCTCAAAGTGCTACTGAGAACGTCTTCTGTCATTAACATGGATCATTTAATAGTTTTACCAGAGCTTCGTATGGCAAATCAGGGAGCCATGGGAGAGTATGGTTAAACGAGATTTAGTATTTCCGATGTGGAATTTGCCTATTCCCCGCCCCCAGCACACAAAGAATGAATTTATATTTAAGGGATGACTAAAGGACACGCACTTATCTTTCCATCTTTTTCCATCGCCATTTTCTGTCAGTAGGTGGATAAAGGTTGCTTCTCCGTTTTCAATCATGGAAACGTATATATTCTCATCACACATCTCAAATCATACTGCTTAAATCTATTATTATATATGTTTAGACTAAGATTTTAAAAAAATCGATAATTTTAATATGTAGCGCTTTCTTTGAGAGTAGAATGCGAGGTATTGCGAGTAAAATAAATTGATAGAGGAGTTTCTTATTTAAAAAGAATTGTCAGGGTTTGGAGGTAATGTCATTTGATGATAAGATGTGCTATGCTTTCTAATTCTGTTGTATTTTAGGTCTGTTTGAGCCGAGCCACATGCAATACGAGCTAGAGAGGGACAAAAGCGGTAATGGCGAGCCATCTCTAGCGGAAATGACGCAAAAAGCCATCCAGATATTACAGAAAAATGAAAAAGGATTTTTCCTGTTTGTGGAAGGTAGGTAGACAAATTATTTTCGTCATCATCCCTTGTGGTAATTTTTAATCACATGTTTAATTCATTAAACCGTTTTAAATTCAAACACTTGTCATTCCAAAATTCTATAAAATACAAGCAAATCCTTCCAAGGACTTTGATGTTCCTTGTGGGTTAAAACATGTTTTACTAGATTCCTTAGACAATCTTGACCTTACCTTGAATTAACGTGTTTTATATGAATGCCTCCAATAGTTCCCTCTAGGAAAGGATAAGTTTAATTCAAAGAAATATTTGAAATGATTTTGTCCATAATTTAACATCTTTGCATAAATAAAATTATTATCTGATACGTTACTGCATTCTCACAGTTACTTATATCTTATCGTATCTTCACATGAATAATTTAGTGGAAGCTTGCTATAAAACCTCTGGTTATATTGCAATTCATCGATAAATCAGTTCATCGATAAATCGTGTCATCACTTACATTTGTAGATTTATGACACATTCAGATTATCAAAACTTTGCCCCTCTAGTATTGAAAGCGAATCAGTTCATATGCCAATTTTTCGATCTCATCTACGTACTCCCACACCACGTTGGTTGAGTACCACTAATTCATCAAGATTTCACGCTTTCTGTGACTTTTGCAAGGCTTTTGTGATTTTAAATATCGATTCCAGATGCTTTAAAATGGCCTAAATATCTGGAAGGATTGCCCACTCCAACGACTTGAGCCAAATTTTCTCCACGTGGTGAGAGGCAGCCAAGCATAGCTTGAAGATCTATCTACTCAGTATTTCTTGAATACGTCAGTCTCCGTGCTGTCTCTACCTTCCCTTTCTGGGTCATGCTTATTATCTCCCTTCCTGGGGTATTCTTATTATCCCATTGGATATTTTAGAACAGAATATGTATTCAATTTCGGAGCTGCGTCAACGCATTTACAGAAGCCTTGTAAAGATTGGAATAAAACGCCGAATAATTGCATGAAAAATGGCATAGACGTTTTAATCATTGCGATCTATATGTCATGAAAGGACTTGTTGCTTTGAAAATGGTCAAATGGTTAAACATTGATAAACTACGAACACGCTACAAAGTTGCACAATGTAGGTACGTGAGAAAGCTTGCCTGTAACTTATCGTGGGTTGGTGGTTCTTTCTGAGGTTTTCCTCCAACATTTATACTGGCCGCCATATATAGCCTATCTTGTGCTGAAAATGGCAACAACAACAGCAACAACAAAGTTAGCAATGCCGCGATTTCCGTAATACATATTGCACCATATTCAATTGTTGTGTGGAGGTGGGGAATTTAATGACCGAGTGTTCTAAAGCGCTCACCATTCCGGATCACTGCTTTCCCTGTTGGCGCGAGTTAGAGTCTGGCTCGGCTAACGTGGGTACTTGGGAAAGCTTGCAAGTAGCTTCTCGTGGGTTGGTTGTTCTTCCCGGGTTCTTCCAGCTCCAGTTATACTGGCCGCCATGAATAGCATATCTTGTGCTGAAACAAAAATGGCGCTAATTTAAACCAAATAACTCTATTCCATGGGAGAAAATCAATGACACCATATAAAACTTAGTGGATTACCATGTATACACAAGACAATAAGTTTCATTAGAATTACAGACTACGTATCGTGTGTGGTTTGGTTACTGTATTTCTTGGATTTCATTTGCCGCCAGGTTCTTCAAGGCAAGTTATGAACAGTACATGCACATGCAAAGGCAAGACCATCAAAACTTTATACCTGCACGAAAAGCTAATTGCGTTATAAGTTCCACGAAGTGTGATTAATACGTTTTATCTACTTCCACATGTGAAGAAGACATTTGTCGCGGTTTTGTCGTGTGCGTCTCGTGCGTAGCAAGTAGTATGCATAGCTAGATGAATACTTCAACATATTTGCGACTGGAAGGATGTTCATGATTGGAAAATCCTGGGTTCGATGCTTGGAAACGCAAAGGTGCTGACTATGCCAAAAAGGTCATAAATATCTTGTGAAATAAAGAAAACATTACTTTTAATTTGAATATTTTTGGTTGTACGATGAACAAGAAAATTAAGCATGTTTGTTTTTCTATCTCACTTATGGAACCTCAGAACTCCAAATCAATTTGAGAGTTATGGTGGCACCATTCATTCTCTAAGGGATTGAAATGTCAGCTCAGCAAAGTTGGCAGGTACTGTATCTTCGCCATCCGTTTAACATGCTCATTGCTAGATCGAGCGGTTCGAGCAAACCCGAATTTGTCAAACGTTTGATCGAACATAAATCATGTTTGTTTCATCTTCCTCCACAACGTGTCATGTGGCGCTAACGGAGTGGCTATCCTCCTACGCGTTACTTCATTGTCAAAGAGAATCCATTTTATTTGTAGAAAGAATTTCTAGTAAAGGAGACGGAATCGTGTCTGACTCTCGTCCAACACATTTTATCTTCGCTGACATGTTAAGAAAAGACTACGTAAAAAAATCAAACTCTGATTAGAAGGAAAGGACATCATAAAATGTCAATATAGTTTTGTCTATAAGGGGATGATAGTGAAGGTATTAGGAATATATGGTAACTTTAAGAAATTTTCCCAACAAGAACGACTCAGCACGGTCGATCCTATATGTTTTGCGGGTTTCAAAGTAAACCCCAAGCTTTTCGACAAATTCTGACTTAGTTTGATCACATCGCTGATGTAACTCTTGCATCTCCTCATACATCACACTTCAATTAGCGTCCTGTACAAAGAAATAAAAAAGACAAAACATTTTTAAGGAAACTAACAGAGATTTAGAAGGCCCATCAGTGTACGAAATTTAGGGTGGCAAAATTTCAGTTCGTAGCACACTTAAGAATCAAATCTAAGTCATATTACACAGGATACTTTTTATTCAAAACTTTCTGCACCCGTCTACCAAGCGACAATGAATAGGCGTTTCGTTTGAGAGTTAAATTTAGGATGATAAAAACGACAAAGAGTATTTCAAGTTCTAAACACCCTTGGCTGTAAACATGATTTACAAGACTTTCGGATATGTTTTACGGCACTTCTTGGATTGTAAAAGTAAACAAATGGATGTCCTTACACTTGTGTTTGTTCTTCTCTCTATCATGTCCATTGACAATAACTTGTAAGCTTTTCTACTCTTGTGAATGAACGTGACGTTCTTCATTAATAATCAATCTAAGGTCGGTTTAACTTTACGTTTTTTTCCTTGTCGCTATAGAAGCCCACATGGTTCAACATATGGACTAATATTAAATCCTCATCAGACCACGTACAGTTTAGTGTGCTGATGGCCTAATGTAAAATTCGCATTGTCGCCTTGATTTCCCGTTTTACCATATAGAGAGTCTCGTACGTTATAACCTACGGGTGTAATGTTAATTTCCGCTTTATCACGTCTGACCTTACTCGTGTTAAATTCCTAGTATGTTACGGAAAATTCCACAAATATTAAGTTCCCCTTAAGTCCTAGACATCCCGACATTAAAAGTTCATTGTGCCCCAAATATCCCTATATATATTAAATGATCCTTAAGCCCCAGAGAAACCCATATAGAACGTTCAAAGTTTAACATTGGCTAATGTTAATTTTTCTATAACCCATAGCATTCCATTTTACTGCTGTAGGGTATTGGATAGTAAATACAGATTATTTATTAGTAGATGAATGGGTCTTGGTCATTCCAAACGGTGTATTGTTGTGCTGGGTATTACGACAAATTTTGTACCACGGTATACCGTGGTATTTTTTAACAAAATGCGATATACACGGTATACTGCAGTTATATCATGGGCCAACATTTTAATAACAATTGAATACTCTGGCGACAGGAGCATGACACTTTTTTAAAATTTAAATTCTCTGTCAATAGCTGGAAAAAAATATTTTGCTCTGATGTATAACAAAATCTTCTCACTTTGTAGCCATATATTATTTGGGAAAAATATGAATTATTTTGAAATAAAATAATAAAAAGTTTCAACCTTAAAGAAAAACACAGCCCTTCCCCATTGCTTTCCATTATATGAATTTGCAATGTGTATGTTATTTGCTGTACAAGTTGTAAAAGCTGTAACTAACATGAGATTATCAGAGTTCTCAAACCATCCCGAATGCCGCATGAGATCATTTTCGATGACCCAAGGGCCGCACCACCATTGTCATCTCTCATGACATTGTGATGCTTATCATTCTGCAGACCACAGGATGCGGGTTAGCGGAACACGTGCGACAGGTTAACCCCGTGTTGGAGACCCCTGCTATAGATGATACTGTAAAAGACATCGTACTGATATTGCAAGCAAACCTTATTAATAAAAATACTGCAGAAACTGAAGCCTACGTTGAGATGGATGCAAATGCAACTATTTATCAGAGAGAGAGAGAGAGAGAGAGAGAGAGAGAGAGAGAGAGAGAGAGAGAGAGAGAGAGAGAGAGAGAGAGAGAGAGAGAGAGAGAGAGAGAGAGAGAGAGAGAGAGAGAGAGAGTAAATATAAAACACTAACTCCACAAACGTAAATATATTAAATGGACTTGCGAAATATCTTCCAGTTCAGAAAAAAACAAGTGCGATATCGAAAATCGTAGGATTCGCAGTCTTAAAATGAAATACATATTTGCTTAAGAAAGTCATTTTCGCTAGTAAATGACTAAACCTTAGGGGTTTTAATCCGTAATGTTTTACGAAGTTGGGTTTGGCCCAAATAAATTTCACAACATTCCAAATGGCCACCGAATTGACATTCGTAACACGTGTAAACATGTGATTAACGGGTCATTCACTAAATTATATTTTGTAATATTCACCATTATTTGTGGCAGATGAAAGTTTTATGAAACAAGTAATTTGTTACGAAGAATTAAAAAAAATTGGTCAATATCAGTAAATTCGTAATAAGATGCCTCGGTAATTTTCGTACATTCCTTGCTGGAAGAAACCACCGACGTATCGGTACAATGAGAAGGTACAGTTATACGTACTACCGATAAACATAAACACCACAGTAAATCTGAATGTCCGTTCTCCTCAGGTATGTTAGATAGCAAGTTTTCGATGTTAAATAGGGTGTTGGATAGTATGTGACTGGATGTTGGTCACTGTAAGAGGCTTGTTGGATAGTAAGTGTGCAGTTTTGGTTTGTAAATATATGGGTGTTGGCCATTCTGAACAGGTCTATTTTCATTTTGTAAAACATTACATTTGAGAATCTCATTAAAAAGTCGTATTATATTTCCATTCTCCTCCAAGAGATTTTTTGTCAGTAAAGAGGCCTCTCCTTCCCAAAAAAACAAAACAAAACAAAACAAAACAAAAAACATTTCTAGGGACAATGAAAAATTTATGTTAATTTTTAACATTACATTTCAAATTGTCCCTCAAGTGCCATTTTGTTCATGTTAAATTCCCGTTGTCACCCACCAGGTAAGTGCCATTAAGTTTTTTAAAAAGAGAAACTCTTGGAACAAGGGAAATATGTTACTTTTAACATTATATGTCCCCCAAATGACATCTCCGCGTCAAATTTCCATTGTCTCCTAAGCGCCATTTTCCCCATGTTAAATCTACCCTGCTCTTCATCTGCCTCAAATTAATAAGTACGAAACGATGGAGTCTGCTTCTAATGACTGATTATCATGATGAAGCAACGGATTTAAATCCATGTTTAAATTACAAGTCGGAGAAAAGTATCATTTAAAATTCACAGACGATGAAATCGATGAATAATACTGTCGTAAATGTTTTCTTTTTGTTACATTTAGGATTCAAGAAATGTGTAGACAAATAAACATTAACACTTGAAATTCATGCCCAATTGCGCAGCGCAGAACTTTGTTAAGAACTAGACGCGTGTAGAAATTAAGTGAAGGTCACCATGTCGTAAACCATCAACCTCTATTTTTCATCTGTATATGTAGAATGAGAACATCCTGTCAAATGCAGCAACGATAAGCTAAATAAAAGTGGGGGTTGTCGCCTTTAAATGCCGTTGGCATCTCTCCTCTGTCCACGTGGGTCGTACTCTCGATTCGGCTAAATGACCGCCAAACATTTTTTTTTTGGCTGAAAAATTATGTTTAAACCGACAAACCAAACTAAATGTCCTCAGTCTAGTCTTTTAAATATATTATTTCAAGACTAGACGACTTTTGTGTCCTGTAGAATCCTCTTCGCGTGTATATTGTTGTGCATTAGTACAGGCTGACAGCTAATATGAGACCACTCCCGCTGTGATATGATCTTTCCTTCAGAGTTCATTGCATCCCAGTGAATTTACTTCGAGGTTAACGACAAAACAAACAAAAATTCGCTTTTACATAAATTACAGTCAATAAAATGGCTGACATTCTGAGCAAGAATGTTGACAAAAAAAAAAAAACAGTTATCACGTGACCACTCTCACCAGCTTCATAGTCGAGAAATTTGGATAACTGCATCCTGTGCAGTGTAGATAAAGGGAAGTAATTTAAAATGAGATTAACTGTTACGGCACTTGCCTTCTGCTTACAGAATAGAAAATACAAGTCCAGTATTTGTTATAAGAAATTGGGTTTATTGTGCACGAGGTTAGTAAATGGAGATAAATATATTTATCCTGTTTTCTTACACTCTGCAAATACAATACAAATACATTTACTACAACCATAAATAAAAAATACCGTCATCAGTTCATTATGGTTCTGCATGTATACATTGACTCAATTCACAGTACATTCAATACAATTGACTTACTACCCAATATATATATATATATATATATATATATATATATATATATATATATATATATATATATATATATATATATATATATATATATTGATTCAATTCACAGTGCATTCAATACAATTGACTTACTACCCAATATATACATTGATTCAATTCACAGTACATTCAATACGATTGACTTACTACCCAATATATACATTGATTCAATTCACAGTACATTCAATACGATTGACTTACTACCCAATATATACATTGATTCAATTCACAGTACATTCAATACGATTGACTTACTACCCAATATATAAATTGATTCAATTCACAGTGCATTCAATACAATTGACTTACTACCCAATATATACATTGATACAATTCACAGTACATTCAATACGATTGACTTTCTACCCAAGATATTTATTAATTATCCATATACAGATAGTGGACCAAATAAACCTAAACACATAACCATCAGTACGTAGAGCGAAAGTAGAGAGCAGACAGACAGACAAGCGTATGGACATAATTATATGCTCGGAAAAGAATATGCAGGTTAATAACCTATTAAAAGGTACTAAAATATATTTCAGAGAATATACATAGTACATATAAACAAAACTGTTACATTAACTACATTATTCAATTTATTTACCTTATCATATGAGACAAAGGTCAAGACACATTTTCCTTGAGGCTAAAGAATAATCAGTCACTTTTCTTACTGCTATCCCATGACCAGCACCTTTCAGAAGCTCCAATGGAATGACCACCAGCATTATGCTGTTCATCGTATGTTGTTTATAGAGACAAGTAGCTGTTTCTCTGGATTACTTTGCTCCTACTGAATTGGCAAGGAGCCAATAGGAAGCAGCAAATTTCGGTGAAGCGTGCGTTTTGGTCATTTGCCCTATTCCGATCGTACAACGTAAACCGGCATATCCGGGTTTGGTTGATATTGTACAATATAAATATTAGTCTCCCAGCGATCAGCAATTTGTATTTTCCTTCAAATGGCACGATCTTCACAAGGTCCCTATCTCCAGACTTAAGAGTTACAGCTCTTGGTTTCATGTCTTATGTCTTCTCTTTTTCTTGAGATTTTTCTGCAAGATATGCGGCTAGTTTGCACGATTCTTCCAAACTTGTTCCAAAGAGATTTAATATAGAGCGACAAATTGCCCGATTAACTACTCTTGACTAATCCAAATGCAAGGTCAATAGGTTGACGTGGCTCTCTTCCAAACATCAAAGAATTGTTTCTGGCTTGTAGAATAATTGCGCGTGCAATTATATGAATGAACCAGTGGTCCTAAATAGCTTTTTTTAATCCCTTTTCTGATTCGTGTTGCGAGTTCCCAATATATCTACCAGTGCCCTATTCCATCGCTCAACATACCATTGATCATTGGATGGTGTCATGCGAGACTTCTTTATTCCAGTAGTTTAACATAATTTCTTGATGACCTTACTTTCAAAGTTTGCACCCTAGTCTCTCACACATAACATTGCCCATTGGATGGTGTCATGGGAGACTTCTTTATTCTAGTAGTTTAACAATTCCTTGATGATCTTACTTTCAAAGTTTGCACCCTAGTCTCTCACACATAACATTGCCCATTGGATGGTGTCATGGGAGACTTCTTTATTCCAGTAGTTTGCCATAATTTCTGGATGACCTTAGTTTCAAAGTTTGCGCCCTAGTCTGACTGTAAAGGCTTTGGCATCCCATAATGCACTATAAAACCATTAAAAAGCCGCAGCTGTAGTCATGGCTTCTGGTGTCTTGTCGGAAATGACTGTGCATACCTGGTAGAATGATCTGTAATAACCAGTATATTTTGGTAGCCTCCTTTGCACATCTCATGAGTCAGCAAATCGATGCAAACAGACTTCCAGTGGTTTTGTGGTCACTATATTGACGAGTGGTACTCGAACATCTGTTGACGATTTTTTAAGCGTGCAACGACGGCATATTTGGATCCATATTTCTGCATGCCATGCGTGGCCATTATAACCTATCCATCATGAGAGAAAGTGTCCAGTTTCGGCCTAAATGACCGCTATCATCATGTAAGTAGTAGTGCATAGCCTAATCACAGTAAGACTTCGGAAGTTCAAGTTGTAGTTGTTCATGGTTATCAACACTTATCCTGCTGTATAGCACATCTCTTGGCATGCATAAATTGTCATAGGTCCTAAATAATGCTAAATGATCTCTTCCAGTAGCGTTTCCTTTGTCTCATACATGCTTTACCCATTCCATTATAACACGATCCTTGGATTGAGCACAAGTCCCACGGTGGGCGCCAAATGTTACAATACTTGGCTTCTACTCACAGAATTAGTTCTGAATCAAGGTCAGTAACTAGATACAATGTTTCTATTAACTGAATTTCTGGTCAATATCAAATCAGTAAACAAAGTTACCTTATAACAGCATGAAATGAAACTTGAAAAAATAAAACAAATGAGCAAATAATTAAATTACATATACATAACACTACGTTAAAAATCCAAATCAAACGCACATTTCTCGACTTAACAGAAATTCACGAACGATGTTCCAAATGCCGTGGCTGTCTGTGCTGAGATTCCATTGTTTTTCATGAATATACATATCTGCTTAACCAACACTGCGAGCGCAGATGAAAGTTCTCTTTATTGTGATCTAACATGACAATTCAAGCTGATCGAATAAATCAATCCAAGTTTTTCTTCCAAATGTAATCGTGTATCAATCAATACAGTGGACATTTTTAAATTGTTAGCAACTTCGAGGTCAGTCCTACCATTGCTAGATTGTATACCGACAGCTACCATTCGGACCACTTGGGGTACTTACGTAACATGGCTTCAGCGATACATTGCGAATGCATTTAACTATTTTTCAACTTGCCTATAAATCCTACAGACAATTCAATCCTAGAAATAACAGAGGTTGTCCGAATAGATTACAGATTCTCAGAGGCGTAGCGAGAACATATGGCTCCCATGGCAAGAACTAAATTTGCTCCCTTATCAAAGTGGCGCCCACAGCAAGAACCAAAATCGCGCTCCTATCAAGCTTTGAAAGTATATAAAACTTTGTTCTGCTCGCCGATTTTGCACTCCTTCCCCCCTTCAAGTGGCACCCACCGAACGTGCGGTGTCTTGCCACACCCTCCCTACGCCTCTGCAGATTCTTTACTGTAAAGACATTGCAGGAGAACAATATGTATGTTTTTTTCTGTCAGTTACTACTACTCCGATATACATTTAAAGCATATCTTTGTCTCGTGGAAATAGCAAAATTGATCTGAGCGACTTTCATTGATGTAAATGGCATTGTTACATTGCCTTGCTGTTGACGTAGTTTTGCTTATGGATACTCATAGAAACTGAACTAATCTTATCACAGTTAGAACCACGTCGCAGTTACTTCCTTCAATGAAGTAGTGTATTTTTGTCTTTTAAAATTAATAGTGATGTTATAAGTGAAAATATAATCCAAAACCTTGTGACGGAACAGGGAGAGGCTAACGTAATTAATGTCGATGTTTATAATACCACATAATTATTATAAACGAGAATTTATGTGTTGTCAGGGGCAAGAATTGACCACGCCCATCACGATACCTTGCCAAAGAAAGCTTTGGATGAAGTTGTTGCCTTGGACGCTGCTGTGCAAATGGCCATGAAGTTGACCAATGAAATGGATACTTTGATAGTTGTCACCGCCGACCACTCCCATGTCTTTAATATTGCAGGCTATCCGTACAGAGGAAACAATATACTAGGTAATGTACTTGCATGGCGTTTTGTCTTTTAAGTGAAGAAGCAGAGACAAATCACAGCCTACTCTCTTTCTGTATGTCGTTCTGTAATTAATTATGCTGAAAATCACAGAATGTGATTTAACTCGTGCATCAGTTTTGTTCTGATGTATATACGTATTAATAAAGAGAAGATATTGTGTAGCTGTTTAAGTAAAGCCATATCTGATAGAATATGTATGTTGAATATAGCAAAATTTGTAGCTGTGTTATTGGTGGATGGGTGGGTGGAGAGGGTGTGGAGCTGATGGATGGGTGGGTGGAGAGGGTGTGGACTGTGTAGCTGGCTGTCTTGGTGTGTATCAGTGTCGTTATGTGTGGCTAACTATTCTGGTGTGTATCAGTGTCGTTATTTGTGGTTAACTATTCTGGTGTGTATCAGTGTCGTTATTTGTGGTTAACTATTCTGGTGTGTATCAGTGTCGTTATTTGTGGTTATCTATTCTGGTGTGTATCAGTGTCATTATTTGTGGTTAACTATTCCGGTGTGTATCAGTGTCATTATGCATAGTCAAATAATTTGGTGTGTAGCAGAGTCATTACGTGTGATTAACTATTCCAATGTGTATCAGATTCGTTATGTGTAGTCAACTATCCTGGTGTGTATCATTTCGTTTTGTGTAGATGGCTATCCTGGTGTGTATCAGTGTCGTTATGTGTAGTGTTAGCTATCCTGGTGCGTATCAGTGTCGTTATGTGTAGTAGGCTATCCTGGTGTGTATCAGTGTGTAGTTAACTATCCTGGTGTGTATCAGTGTCGTTATGTGTAGTTAGCTATCTTGGTGTGTATCAGTTTCGTTATGTGTAGTTGGCTATCCTCTGTGTGTGTATCAGTGTCGTTATGTGTAATTGGCTATCTGGTGTGTATCAGTGTCGTTATGAGTAGTTGGCTATCCTGGTATGTATCAGTGTCGTTATGTGTAATTGGCTGTCCTGGTGTGTATCAGTGTCGTTATGAGTAGTTGGTTATCCTGGTATTTAGCAGTGTCGTTATGTGTAGTTGGCTATCCTGGTGTGTATCAGTGTCGTTATGAGTAATTGATTATCATGGTGTTTAGCAGTGTCGTTATGTGTAGTTGGCTATCCTGGTGTGTATCAGTGTCGTTATGAGTAGTTGGCTATCCTGGTGAGTATCAGTGTCGTTATAAGTAGTTGGCTATCCTGGTGTGTATCAGTGTCGTTTTGAGTAGTTGGCTATCCTGGTGTTTAGCAGTGTCGTTATGTATAGTTGGCTATCCTGGTGTGTATCAGAGTCGTTATGAGTAGTTGGCTATCCTGGTGTTTAGCAGTGTCGTTATGAGTAGTTGGCTATCCTGGTGTGTATCAGTGTCGTTATGAGTAGTTGGCTATCCTGGTGAGTATCAGTGTCGTTATAAGTAGTTGGCTATCCTGGTGTGTATCAGTGTCGTTTTGAGTAGTTGGCTATCCTGGTGTTTAGCAGTGTCGTTATGTATAGTTGGCTATCCTGGTGTGTATCAGAGTCGTTATGAGTAGTTGGCTATCCTGGTGTTTAGCAGTGTCGTTATGAGTAGTTGGCTATCCTGGTGTGTATCAGTGTCGTTTTGAGTAGTTGGCTATCCTGGTGTGTATCAGTGTCGTTATGTGTAGTTGGCTATCCTGGTGTGTATCAGTGTCGTTATGTGTACTTGGTTATCCTGGTGTGTATCAGTGTCGTTATGAGTAGTTGGCTATCCTGGTATTTAGCAGTGTCGTTATGTGTAGTTGGCTATCCTGGTGTGTATCAGTGTCGTTATGAGTAGTTGGCTATCCTGGTGTGTATCAGTGTCGTTATGTGTAGTTGGCTATCCTGGTGTGTATCAGTGTCGTTATGTGTACTTGGTTATCCTGGTGTGTATCAGTGTCGTTATGTGTAGTTGTCTATCCTGGCGTGTATCAGTGTCGTTATGTGTATTTGGCTATCCTGGTGTGTATCATTGTCGTTATGAGTAAGTAATCAGCTGTCCTGGTATGTAGCAGAAGCATACTGTGTAGTTCACAGTACGATTTACACTTACTGTACACAATTAAATGGCGTGGTGTATTTTAGACGTCACAGTGCTCTGTTTCTGTCCGTTGAAGTTGAGTTGCGGTTTTATCTCAGAATTTAGCGAGATCACCTTGGATCACTATTTCTCATATTTCGTATTGCTTGACTACTGCTTGTATATTGCAGGACTTGTGGATCCCATTTCTGAAGAGTTGGGTCCGATGGATGGCATGCCCTACACAACTCTTATATATGGTAACGGGCCCAACTACAGCAACGGCAATCGCACGAATCTAACGGGAGTTGATACCAGTAAGTTGGACCCTTGAAACGTTTTAGAAATTTGTTTTTAATTTGTATCATTATTATTATTATTATTATTATTATTATTATTATTATTATTATTATTATTATTATTATTATTATTATTATTATTATCATCATCATTATTGTTGTTGTTATTGTTGTTGTTGTTATTATTATTATTATTATTATTATTATTATTATTATTATTATTATTATTATTATTATTATTATTATTATTATTATTATTATTGAATGTTTTCTATCCATACAGAATAGAATGCTATATTTTTTCGCGCAATGTCCCTTGGCTATTGAGCAATATATGTTTTGTGCCCATAGATACTGAAATCTCTTCTCAAAGAGGTTCTTTAAAACAAATCATGGAAATGTTGAAATTCATTTTCTATAAATATTTATCATATTTTTTTTTATTGATTTCTTTCTTTCAACGATAGGCATTTCCAATGTCTCGAATTTCCAAAATCCAAGTACAAAAATTTCATTATATCAGGGTCGTTCAAAGAGCAACGATCAAGCGAGCAAGACATTTTTTATTATCACGAGAGAGAGAGAGAGAGAGAGAGAGAGAGAGAGAGAGAGAGAGAGAGAGAGAGAGAGAGAGAGAGAGAGAGAGAGAGAGAGAGAGAGATGTTACCGTGAATGTAGTCAGCACCAATCACTGACATAAAGAAAAAGTAAAATTCTGATAGATATAAAGATAATTTACATACAAGATCTCGTCGGCCTGGCGTTGTCAGATATAGCTTGGTTGCATTATTAAATCGTAGATTCACCCATGCCTAAGGAATAATAGAAATGTTATTTCAACCATCAAACTAACAATCAATTATATTTTTCGTGCATGGCAGCGTAGTAGATTTATATATAATGCATTGTTGATCAGCTCGTTAAGGTCTGTTGATCCCTCTATTAGTCACACTATCCGTCCGCATTTTGGTTTTCTTTAAATGTTTTGTTAATTGTTACATTTGGCAAAATTTGGTATACAGATTTATATCAATTAACTCCCAAAAGTGTTTGATTTCCAGCTTTCTTCTCTGTCATTTTGAGGAGTTATGACCCCTGACAGCCCGTTCTCCTAACCGTCGTTTACATAGCATAACTAAGGAGGTTTTAATTTGATACGAATTTTATATAAAAATTTGAATTGATGAGACTATGAATAAGCTCCATTCCCAGCATTCTACGTTATCGTTTGCAACAAGCTCAATTCCCAGCATTCCACGTTATCGTTTGCAACAAGCTCAATTCCCAGCATTCCACGTTATCGTTTGCAACAAGCTCAATTCCCAGCATTCCACGTTATCGTTTGCAACAAGCTCAATTCCCAGCATTCCACGTTATCGTTTTCAACAAGCTCAATTGTACGCATTCCACGTTATCGTTTGCAACAAGCTCAATTCCCAGCATTCCACGTTATCGTTTGCAACAAGATAAATTCTCTACATTCCACTTTATCGTTTTCAGCAAGCTCTATTCTCAGAATTCCAAGTTATCGTTTGCAAGAAGCTCAATTCTCCGCATTCCATGTTATTGTTTGCAACAAGCCCAGTTCTCAGCATTCTAAGTTATCGTTTGCATCAAGCTGAATTCTCAGCATTCCACGTTATCGTTTGCAACAAGCCCAGTTCTCCGCATTCCACATTATCGTTTGCAACATGCGCAATTGTACGCATTCCACGTTATCGTTTGCAAGAAGCTAAATTTTCCGAATTCCACGTTATCGTTTGCAACAAGCTCAATTCCCAGCTTTTCACGTTATCATTTGAACAAGCTCAATTCTCCGAATTCCACGTTATTGTTTTCAACAAGCCCAGTTTTCAGCATTCAAAGTTAACGTTTGCAACAAGCTCAATTCTCCGAATTCCACGTTATCGTTTTCAACAAACCAGTTCACAGCATTAAAGTTATCGTTTGCAACAATTTCAATTCTCCGAATTCCACGTTATCGTTTTCAACACGTTATCGTTTGCAACAAGCTGAATTCCTAGCATTCCACGTTATCATTTGCAACAAGCTGAACTTCCAGCATTCCACGTTCTCGTTTGCATCAAGCTCAATTCTCCACATTCCAGGTTATCGCTTGCAACAAGCTCAATTCTCCACATTCCACGTTATCGTTTTCAACACGCCCTGTTCTCAGCATTCCACGTTATTGTTTGCAACAAGCTGAATTTCTAGCATTCCACGTTATCGTTTGCAACAAGCTGAACTTCCAGCATTCCACGTTCTCGTTTGCATCAAGCTCAATTCTCCACATTCCACGTTATCGCTTGTAACAAGCTTAATTCTCCACATTCCACGTTATCGCTTGCAGCAAGCTTAATTGCCAGCTTTTCACGTTATCGTTTGCAACATGCTCAATTCTCAGCATTCCACGTTATTGTTTGCAATTTGAATTGTACAGTGTAGAGTCGCATTTTCTGCACTGTACCATCTAATAACTTATAGTGTTAGTCTGTGATCAAATGTTCTGCATCGACTGAAAATTGTTCTTTATTTACCTGATAAAAATTGCAAATTATATTTTTAAAAAAAACCTCTGGTTTAAAAGGTCACAATTTTCCTTTTTTTAACTCTAGAGTGCGAAAGTCTTCCTTTAATTTCCTGTGAATGATAGCCTTCTGTCGATTCCATTTGTAAGTAATGTTTGAATAGCTAAAAAAAATATAAGACAATTTATCTACCTGCTACTATTTATATCAAATATTACATATTATCACGGATAATATTGTTTTCTTACTCCAGGAATTTTGTTTTGAAAAAAAGGACAAAAAATATCATTCTCTTTTTCGTATGTCCAATAGGTGACGCACCTCCAAGTTCTCCATTTAAAAAGAAGGTTGAGTTTGGAGGTTAAAAAATGTAATTCTTCAAATTTAATAGAAAACGCAAAATATCGATTTCCAGTGTTCCACATTATGGTTTAGCAGACTTATAAATCCTGATTGCCGTCTTCGCTAGCCAAGATTGCGGTAATAACCCTATCTACATCTGGACGGATCGAGCAGATATTTTAGTTCTTCGTCCTAGTGACATCTATTGGATTTCATGAGTTGCCTACCTTAATATGTAATGCCAACAAACCATTAGTATGCAACTGTTGTGCATTTTATATCGACCGAAAATGATGGATATACTTGAGTTTAAAAGGATTCTTTGTAAATTTAACAAAGAAAGTGTGATTAGGTACCAGCGAGAAGCCATTACAGGTATATTTAAGTGAAAGGTATTTATACAGACACGGACCGGCAGTAAAAATATTTTCTTATTTATGAGTTCCTTCAAATTGTGAGCTCCCCAATTCTCGATTATGTAGGAACAGTGTTCAAATTTGAATAGATTAGCTGACTGGATGCGATTGCTTGCCGCCGTATCTAATGAAATTTACATACCAGAAGCACGAAAATATTTGCTCGATCCGCGAAAGTGTAGATACAATTAACATCTTAGAACCTTGGCGAGTGAAGAGGTCTGATTGCCTGACCACATTCCTTTGGTTTCTAAAACGTTACCTTCTTTACCAAAGATTGAATTTCACTCAGATTTGGCGTGCATCTTTACATTGATGATCCCTTTAAAGACTCGAACTTCAGGCATTCCATAATTTGGAAGAGCAACGGCCAATGAATGTTCATTCTCCTGACATTGTTTCCCATCATTTTTGATGATGAATTCTATTAACAACAACGGTGACAGATAATATTTCCCGCACCAAAATTGCCAGCAAGATATCAAAGCATGTTATTTTTTTTCTATTTTCAGCGCACAAGGATTTTGTCTTTTCCTCTGCTGTGCCGATGGCAGACGAAACACATGGTGCAGAGGAGGTCGCCATTTATGCACGTGGACCAATGGCGCACTTATTCCAACGTACGCATGAGCAGAACTATATACCTCACGTGATGGCTTACGCTTCTTGTGTTGGGGAATATGTAACAGATTGTGATCGTCCAATCAGATCTGTCGCCAGTTGCCCTGTTTCCATGATAACTGTTATATTTGTGTGTATATTATGCTCAAAACATTGGATGTTTTAGAAGACGAGGGAAAGTCATCTCATTGAAGGGCTATATCATCTTGACCTTGATCCGCCATTTTGCAAAAAGTAAAGAGAGAATCAGCAAAAAGAATAAAATGAAGATGTATCATTTTTTCACAAATTCGAGGCACAAGAACATTATTGGTCTGATCATAAATTTATATTTTTTCACAGACTTTTTTTAAAAAAATAAATAAATTTTTAGCATTATCATTATGCAATCGAGTTCGTGTATCTATATTTGTTTATTCAAAAGCAATCATACGCCCACATTTTATTTTTAGAACACAGTTACTCAGTTGGACAAGACATGTTAAAGTGAAGTTTCTCAGTAATGTCCGTCTAGTGAATTTCTTGTATGGTGAGAATAAAGTTTCTGAACAGAGAGATGACCAAGCCAAGTTGTTTCTCTGTTTAACGTCTGATAGATTTTACTGAATCAGAAGCACCCCCACCCACACAAACACACACACAACGAAGTGTGTGTGTGTATGTGTGTGTGTGTGTGTGTGTGTGTGTGTGTGTGTGTGTGTGTCCGCAGATGCGGACTTTAGCACCACATTTTTTCGGTTGCAATTAATACTGTTTGTTTCAATAGAAGTATATTTCATTAGTTCTGATCGGATTTTTAAAAAAAATAAACTGGTTTCTTTTATGCGAAAAGCGTTGAAGTTTGTGATAAACTATTTTTTTTTCAAATACCTTTTCATTTTGGGCCTAATATGACGGGTTGTTTTGGTATATGACTTAGACGTTGAACTAAGAAAAGACTTCACATGACCTTACTAGGTTGCTGATAAATATCAGTAATAAACCTGATAAGGTCTTGATTATTTCATGGATTCCCTCATGTTACAATTTAATTTGTGTGTGTGTGTGTGTGTGTGTGTGTGTGTGTGTGTGTGTGTGTGTGTGTGTGTGAATTGAATTTTTAACGTAGCTTTACAAATTTCAGTTATTTTGCTACAATATCTGCAGTTTGGCAGTTTAATGATGTCTAGCACTGGTGCGTCATGCCGCAGACACATAGCATGATGTCCCACCCAGTCACATTATCATGACACAAGGCAGACCAGTCCTAACACCCACATCTTAATGCTGAGTGTCAAGCGAGGCAGCTGCTAGTGCCATTTTTTTTAAGAAAGTCTTTGGTATGACTAGGCAGTGGTTCGAACCCGCGACCTCCCGCATCCGAGGCGAACGCTCTAGCCACTAAAGGCACTGAAGCATTTAGAATTTATTGATGCAGTGCATCTCTTTTTGCATTGTATATAAAGACATTTTAACATTTTTTTGTTTCATCGCCATGAAGAAATCTCTCTCTCTCTCTCTCTCTCTCTCTCTCTCTCTCTCTCTCTCTCTCAACCTGTTTTACTCAGAATGAGTTAATACAATCACAATATCGTTATACTTTCTTTCCTTTGTGTATCAGTGCTGCTCGTACCCGCCGAAGCGTACTATATAGTTTTATTGCAGCTCTTATACGATTTATTGAAATTAAAGTCATTTAACTCTTGATAAAATCGTATTTAGTTGAACAGAAGATTACGATTTAAAAACTTCGATGTGAAAAAATCTTGACCTTGTAACATTCCACTCCTTGTTTATTCTTATATTAACCTTATAGTAATGAGATTCTTTCTCTATCCTACAATACTCTGCGATACCATACGAAGCGTAGCACGGGGAGGGGGTGTCATGTATATAATGAGGGAGCCGCGGTAGCTCGCTGGACATGTAAGACAAAAGTCTGGGTTCGAACCTTGCCCAGATAAATCTGTCTGGGGCAGCTGCTGATTTGTTGTCTCTGGGTAAGGCACTTTATTACTATATCCCTCGGCACAATATATCCTTCATGTGTTTATGTGCCGATAACATGAAACAAACATTTTTGCTGAAATTATTCTTGGGGGAGGAGGTGGGAAATGAGTTAGGAAACTGTATTTGGGAAAATAGTGTTAGGTACCGAATCTAATACAATTTAGTCTTGACGTAGCTATAATTTTAAGCCAGGAATAAGTCGCTGTACAATTTAATGATGTTGCATTGCTGATCTTATTGTGATCTAACTCTAATAAGATTTCGCCCTTTACGAGTCCCTTATGTAATCCGCATGGACTCGGGAATGCAAAATACACCTGATGTGATACCTGCATTTCGTAAGAGGCAGGAGTCCCGATGGCCCAGTAGTTAATGTGCCCAACAGAAACCGACCATCTCATTAGCCCAAATCGGTTACTGTCTCTTGTTATTGGCCAAGGAAATTTACTGTTATTGCCTGTGTTATTTTCCTGTGCTGTAAAACCACAAATCAAACCAAATAAACACATATAAAATTACAAATTCCAAGTCTAACTTGGAATAAAGATCCTATCAAAAAGCTTCACTCATGCTTCCTTGACTTTTATCTTGACTTTGAGCCTAAGGATGAATCAGTATTACAGAATGCTCTTGGCGAATTTACAACAATAAGCTTATTTCGAAATTCACTGAAGCAATCAAGCCATTAGAAAATAATTACAGTACCTATCAGTCAGCTTCGGGTGATGCAGAAAATATACCAGCAATTAGGGAAATAATCTGATACGTTTTAGTCAAATGTGTAGCGTAATGTTTCGGTTGATATTTATATTTATTTTCCCACTGGTATCGCATGCAAGAAGAAATAGAAACTGGGTCTGATGCTAAATTCGAATGTAAGACGACCAGCTATTTGTGTGCCAGATATATAATCTACCTGCTGATCGCTTCATTTTTAGTTCTGCCAACACTTACCAAAATGATCTTTTTTCGCAATTTTCGATGAATTATACCCATCACGCATTTCAAGTGTTCACTTACATTTCAAGTTAAACTGCAAATACATAACGTGTCGGTTTACGAAAAAAGGTAAAAAAAAAATAAGCAGGTCCCAGAAGATGAATTAAATTAATACGATCACTGTTTCCTTGATCAACACAAATTATTTGTTAATTCAGACGTGTATAAAATTGGTGAAAAACAAATACGTTATAAATTATATTTTGAAGAAAAGCTGACGTATTTTCAAATACGGAACAGATAAAAAAAAACGAGCTACAGTTACGCCGTAAGTTCAATATAAATAAATAATTCAACTATTAGAACAGTTATATTTTTAAACCAAATTAAGAAAATATTTTAAACCAACAAAGTGTACATTTCATATGTGGAGAGATGTGTAAACCATTCGTCATAAATGAAATAGACTACAATATTGAAATAGCCTACAGTATTGAAATAAACTACAGTATTGAAATAGATTGCATTATTGAAAATAAAACTACAGTATTGAAATAGACTGCAGTATTGAAAAAACTACAGTATTGAAATAGACTGCAGTATTGAAATAGACTGCATTATTGAAAAAAAACTACAGTATTGAAATAGACTGCAGTATTGAAATAAACTACAGTATTGAAATAGACTGCAGTATTACTTAGACTTTCAATAGCAGCTTGTATATAATTTCGTGCAATAATTTTATGGACCTAATTCACGACCAATCTTCGTTGAACATGAATATTTTCAGGCATTTTTAATTAAAAAATGATTAAAATTATTAAAAGAAAGCAAAATTGAGACTGAAATTTATCTCATTGCCCATTATACTCTTTTTATTCATTATTCATGGGTATTTTTCAAACTTCGTTAGCGAATATTCGAACGTGAATTAAACCGCAACGACTAAATAAAATATGAGATATTTTATACTGTCTGGGACCAAGTATAATAAAACCTGCATCCCTCCATCCATACCTACATACCTACCTATCTACATACATACATACATACATACATACATACATACATACATACATACATACATACATACATACATACATACATACATACATACATACATACATACATACATACATACATACATACATACATACATACATACGTACGTACGTACCTGCATACATACATAAGACACGACAAGCATATATAATTTACAAGGAAGTCAGTAGAGTCACTCCAAATGGTCCGGGTCGTCGAGTGGTCCAAAATTGTCTTCCCCATTACAAATCACTGATACCTCACCTGTGTCTGCGTCGGTTCGAGTCGCGGTCAGCGTCCGGTCAACTAAATATACTGTCCGCCATCTATATATAGTCCATAATATGCCAAATGACGTTAAACCTGCAAAACCAAGCTTAAAAGATCCAGTCGTTTTGCAGTATCTGACTCGATATACCTCTAATAAATGTGGTTACATCGAATCTCTAAGTGGAGATAGATCATCATTTGAGTCAAGCTAAATGTGCGGTAAGTTTGTATTTATTTTTAATGTGAACATCTATTCATATTATTTTCTTTCTTTAGCTTAAGACATAAAAATTGATTTTTTTTTCTTCAGATATCTTGCATTTATGGAAAAAAATCGGAAAACTGAATGAATAGTATAAATCACTGAGATATTTCTTTTCTTTTCATTTCATTTGTGGTGTCTCTTAAAGCATCAATGCACCAGGGCCGGCCCGATGAGAAGTGGAAACCAAAAGTCATAGTTTGTCTTAAAGGTCCCAAAACCCTATGGCCGGCCCTACACTGCACGATGAAAAACTATGTTGCCCCATTTAAATTACTCTGTAACGCAGTACAGAGGTAATAAGAAACGAGACACTTGCTATCGAATCTGATTCCTATTAATTTATACCGAACAATCTTGAAGAAATTGTTGCTGATTTTTCTTTTCTTCAGTTAAACAACTAGCCTATATATCATTAGAAAAATGAATTCAGTATTTTCTTTCCTAATGCACTCTGAGAAATGTTGTGTGCTTCATTCGAAATTTACTGTCATACATTTTATTTCTTTCTGTTATCGGTATAGATTTATCACTTGAAAGGGGTGAAAGCAATGGTATTTAATGGTGGAAGACATTATACTTTACAGACAGCATCTTTCTATAAAATGTTCAGGGACTTTCAATCAATTTATTGGGGTGGGGATGGGAGGTGGTCGAAGTGGGGTAGCAGTAGACCTAGTCACAATTTCTCTTTACAGACACATGGGTTTGTTTGTTTACAGATAGATTGGGCTTAAACTTTATGATGAGTACATCACACAGACATTTCTCCAATCTTACATAAAGCATGAAGTATCGCAAGAAAACTCCAATTTTGAAATAATATATTTATGTACAAATAATTACTTTTCATTTTAACCACATTCTCTTCTTCGTCACTGTAACTTACTGTAACTTATCTATTCATACAACTTTGCATTCCTCTAGCCTAGCATAAAATGAACAGCGCATGCGCACAGCGCATGTCGTTAGGTACGTAAAAATATAATAAAATCAAACAAAGATATAACATCGATGATATATTCTTTAAAATAAAATACGTGTACTTTCTTTTCCTTGATACGTGACGATCAGAAGACAAACTATTTATTAAAGTCTAGATATATTGAAGTCTATATAAAGTCTACATATAAAGTGTCTTGTATCGAGATATCACACAACATCAGAGCCAGTATTGTTTGGATACGATTATTATGGACGGCCATCGATGCCATAAGTATGAAATTAGAACAAATAAATAAAAACTAAAATAAAACAAGACTCAAACGTCAAACGACGTAAGCGGCATTTAAATGACACGAGTTCAATTTAAGCTGATTAAGCTTACCTTAAATGAAACTAAGTAAAAAACATAAAATTTAAAGAAATACAAACCTGTACATAACACATGGGCAAACACCTTTGCCGGATTACCCATTAAAAGACACTACGTACGTGCTTAGGGCACCTGCCCAACAGGGACACCATAAAAAATTTAAAGTAATTGTTGATGATTAAACTGAATGAATTATATCTGACCATTTCGATCTGCGTGCACAAGTATTTTATTTTGGAATGATGGCAGCACTGGTATTTTATCACCTTTTTAGCTTTTAATATTTTATAGTTTCTTTGTTTAATTTAACATTTGGTACTGGTGGGGCACGATAATATTTACTGTGCTTGAGGGCCCGGGAAGGGTTTAATCCGGCCCTGGCAAACACAAATAACAAACGAATGACATAAGATAGTCAACTCATCAACTTTATCCAAAACAAAAATAGAGGGTGTCCATGCATAATAAAGAGCGATTACTTTTATTGAATCAGGAGGGTCCAAAAAAAAATTGGAACATCGCGTGAGTCAAGATGATATAACTAAATTAGCAAGGCTAGTAAATAAATTAGTCGGTTTGTTATCACGCGAAATGAAAAAAAAAAAACAAAAAAAACAAAAACAATGCAGGTGAATCGTGTCCGCCGCTCTCTCATATGACCCCAGATTCATTGCCAGTATCAATTTCACCTCTGGGATCGTGTAGGGTAAAATCATTGACATCGGCTACCACACGATCGTCATCAATGAACGCAGTTAGTTCCCTTTATGAGTAGGCTTCATTGACTATGATGTGTTTATTTCCATTTTTATTTGCCTACAAATATTTTATTTATGTTTAACTACTTTACACCTGGGGGCTCCTTGTGGCCGAGTGATCTAAAGCGCTCTCCGTTATGGATCACTGCCATCTCACCTGTCTGCGTGGGTTCGATACTAAGAATTCGGCGAATGTGGATATGTGAGAAAGCTTGCCAGTAGCTTCTCGTGGGTCGGTGGTTCTTTCCACGGATTTTCCAGTTTCTTCCTCCACCTTTAATACTGGCTGCCATGTATAGCCTATCGTGTGATAAAAAATGGCGTTAAGCCCCAGAACAACAACAACAACAATAACTTTACACTTGTCTTTAACACTTACACTTGACAAACGTCATAACTGTTTAGGAAAAGTGCATTTTCTCCGTCTTGTTTATGAGTCCCGGGTACAGTGATCTGTGAACTTTTGAAGTATAGCTGTGTTACACTCCTTGAGATTCATTTGCCTAGCAGTTCTCATGAGTCTACGTGAGATAGCATGCAAAATAGTGCGTAATTAATGTAGAGATGAGAAAGAAAAAGTCAATCAAGCGTAAAAGCTGGGTTACAGTGACCCGTTTTCGTATGGTTGAGTTTCTCTCATTATATTGAGTGTAGGTAATATAGGGTTTATGTATTCAGGGTATAAAGAAGGTGTGTGATGTGTGATTTAGATTTTTAAAGTAGCTTTAACAATTTTTCAGTCATATCTCTACGATGTCTGCAGTGTGAAGGTTTATAGTGATGTCTATCACTGGGGCATCATGGCGCAGGCATGTGGTATGTTGTCCCACCCAGTCATATTAACCTAACACCAGCCAACCAGTCCTAACACTAACCTCTTAATGCTGAGCACCAAGCGAGGCAGCTGTTAGTACCATTTTCTAAAGCCTTTGGTATGACTCGACTGGGGTTCAAACCCACGACCTCCCGCATCTGAGGTGGACGCTCTAACCACTAGGCCACCGGAGCGGTTAAGAATGAAGAAATAGCTGAGCATACAAAATTCACTGAAATATGAAATTGAACTAAAACTATAATTATCCACTGAGAAATGTTGGTGTTAGGCTCCGGGTAGTGAAGATTGCGTTTTTTGCTCCCATTTGGGCAGAGGGCACTGAAATCAGCGCTCACCAAGGGATCTAATTCGTCCAACACAACACCGGGGGTGTATCATAAACTTTCACCTTCTTTATTCCTGTCACTTCCTAAAGCAGGACACATATTACGATCATTCTTCCCCAGACAATAATTTAAATTTCATTATTTTTTTTAGGAAAATGTTGACCATCTCCTGCTTATTATGGTACTGCATAACACTCTTGAACCACAACACAGATGCTCTACCAAACATTCCCAGTGAAGAGAAAGGTATATATATATATATATATATATATATATATATATATATATATATATATATATACATATATATATATATATATATATATATATATATAAAGAATACAAATCATATGGCGAATAACAACCCTCTCAAGCGTACTGGATCCACCAAGGGATCACGTCTGTCAGGGATTAATTAAAATAGATGCAATAAACTGACGACGAACAGTACGAAACTAGTAACTAACTAGCCTAAGCGCTTTCGACTCTTAATGAGTCTTTTTCAAAGGCAAATACAAAACATAGTTACGACAAACAAATAAACACAAAAACGTTGCGTTTGTAAACCTCTACATTTCTATCTTCACATGTGTTAAAACTATAAATACAACCAGCTTGTGTAGACTAGTTGCGGAAACTGAAAACGTTGTATAATTCCCTAAAAGTCTACAAGCCAAAGCGACATCTATTTTTATTTTGTGTACATATGTAACGCAGATTATATCCCGGATATTTGGTTCTATACCGGTTATTCTTATAGTAAAAATTGAAGGATAAGAAGATTTAGAAAATGTTAAATTCTACTAGTGCATAGTTTTCATTTTCTAGTCTTCTTGGTTTAGACCGCTTGGTTTCAATGTTCTAAGGCGGCGTATCCAGTAAGGAATCATACTGGATACGCCGCCTTAGAACATTGAAACCAAGCGGTCTAAACCAAGAAGACTAGAAAATGAAAACTATGCACTAGTAGAATTTAACATTTTCTAAATCTTCTTATCCTTCAATTTTTACTATAAGAATAACCGGTATAGAACCAAATATCCGGGATATAATCTGCGTTACATATGTACACAAAATAAAAATAGATGTCGCTTTGGCTTGTAGACTTTTAGGGAATTATACAACGTTTTCAGTTTCCGCAACTAGTCTACACAAGCTGGTTGTATTTATAGTTTTAACACATGTGAAGATAGAAATGTAGAGGTTTACAAACGCAACGTTTTTGTGTTTATTTGTTTGTCGTAACTATGTTTTGTATTTGCCTTTGAAAAAGACTCATTAAGAGTCGAAAGCGCTTAGGCTAGTTAGTTACTAGTTTCGTACTGTTCGTCGTCAGTTTATTGCATCTATATATATATATATATATATATATATATATATATATATATATATATATATATATATATATATATATATATATATGTAAGTATGCATGTATGTATGTATGTGTGTGTGTGTGTGTGTACAATTGACAACAATGATCTTTTCTGACAAAATATTTCTTCATCTGTAAATGAAGTATATTATTATTATTATTATTATTATTATTATTATTATTATTATTATTATTATTATTATTATTATTATTATTATTATTTATTTATTTATTTATTTATTAAGTTTTTGTTCTTCGTTTCTGTCAGATCCCTTCCCGCTGAATATATCGAAAACCATTTTGACAAAGTTTACCACTTTTAAAGTTTAGTTTTAATGTGAATAGTGTAAATGCTCCTTACTCTACCATTTTTTACTTTTCTTCTCTTTTTGTCTTTTCTCATCTACTCTTTCATTTCCTATCTCTTTTCAGTTTTTGTATCTTCTTCGTTTCTCTCTTTCTCATTTTCATATTAGTGTCATACTATGACGCTAATAGAACATCTCTTCAATACGTTAGACCCTGAGTTTTGGAAAATAAAGGCGAAAGTAGAGCTGAAGCGAGTTCTAGGAAAGAAGGACATAAATAATTTAGCAAAGAACGTGATCATGTTTCTTGGAGACGGCATGGGTATTAGCACAATAACGGCTGCCCGGATTTATAAGGGACAACTGAATGGGCAACCAGGAGAAGAAACCATTCTAACTTTTGAAGAATTCCCGAACCAAGGTTTAGCAAAGGTGAGTCTTCCCAGTGGAAATTTGTTTTGTTCTATTTTCATATTAGTTTATTATTATTTAAAATGCGCCAAAATAATTTTCTACATGTTTGTAAACTTTTTGAAAATGGAAATATATTTTATTTTTGGTTTTCATTTCTGAAATAATTTCGTTTCCAAAGAAGACTGGCTCCGTATAAAACAATCTCTTTTTAAACGCATAATTGACTGTACTTCGCATTAAACATGCGATAACTCAAATGATTGAATTTTCTCATTTTAAGTGTTACTCTCGCAGCCGTTGGGTCATATCTTTCACAACACATACATTCCCATTTTGACCAAAAGCAATACACTAGTACGGACGTTTTCATGCGCTGAGCGAAAAATTATTTTAAAATGTATTCTTGGGATTATACTTCACCAAAGGAGGGTGTCTCTGTACAAATAGAAATTCAGTGATATTTCAAAGCTCTAGGCTGTGGGTTATCTATAGAGATTATTTTAATTTCAGTATTTTGTTCACAAGTTAGCATATTTTCGAAATCCTTTCATGCCACACTTATAAGAGAAAGCACACCCAACAAGTTTAATCAAACTCTAAAATTTAAAAGCAAAGAAAAAAAAGTGAATATTTTAAAATGAACTTACAGAGTTAATAATTAAATACCAGATAATCTTAAAAGTTTCATCATAAGTCCGAATGAATTCCAGTTATGTTTCAGTAGTGTTCCAATCTTGAAAGTGCTGATGTACAGTTAGCATTGGTTGAGTTCATGTGCAAATATTTTGATATATTACAATAACATAATCCAGAATGTCCTTGAATGAGTTCATAATAAACCGGAAGTAATGTTTTAGTACCAATGACAATGAACACTTTGTAAAGCCAGCGAATAATGTAAACAAATGATTCCTCTCAAATTATCACTGAACACACCGAACATACATGAATATAAATAATTGTTTGCTTTTCCTTATAAACAGTCACCTAACTTATAACACAACAAAAAGCTATGAAACCAGGGCAATTCCAATGAAAATTTCATCAGATTCGTAAAATAAGTCAAGTCAATTTACTTAAATTTAGCGAATAATCTGACAAAAATCAGGTAGACCATATAATCTTCGGGGGGAAAAGAACGACTCTAAGCTCAAATTCAAGTAAACATTTTGCTTACAAATGATCGTTATCTTTAAGCATAATCTACAATCGGAGTCAAAATTCATTAATGTGCTGTAATTCTTTTCGATCTTTTGTTTTCATGGAATTTTGTAACATCTTAGTATGATGATACACATATTGTATAATATAATGCAAGTTGGATACGAAATATCCTTGTTGGTATGTGATACAATATTACATCCTTCATCATTAAAGTTTACTTTTACTCTTTCTCATATTGGGTAGACCTATAATGTTGATCGACAAACGCCCGATTCAGCGGCGACAGCTACAGCGTATTTATGTGGAGTCAAAGCTAATTTCTGGACTCTCGGTGTCGATCCGAATGTGCCAGAGGGAGATTGCATCGCCCAGAAAGGCAGGGAAGTGACGTCAATCTTAGACTGGTCTAAAGCTGAGGGTAAGACTCTCTCTCTCTCTCTCTCTCTCTCTCTCTCTCTCTCTCTCTCTCTCTCTATTTTTTGATCTCGATCTCGATCTCTCTCGATCTCTATCTCGATCTCTCGATTTCGATTTCTTGATTGATTGATTGATTGATTGATTGATTGATTGATTGATTGATTGATTGATTGACTTAAACATCTGACTATAAAGTTTATTTAAAGATTTTCCTGCAAGTATATTTCCATGAAAAATTTTAAGAATCATTGAAAATCTCTAAAGGTCAAACTTGAGAAAGCTTATAATATTGATTGTGCTCAATTATGAAGAAAATTTATGTTTATCTTCAAAATATAAGCAAACTGTACATATTGCTTTTTAAATGGAAGCAAATAATATTTGATCTGCCGAATAAATCTGTTCTCAATGAATCATGCAAGTTACACACTGTCACGTCAATTTAAACAAATACCTTCAATTTTGCAGAATCTCTCTCTCTCTCTCTCTCTCTCTCTCTCTCTCTCTCTCTCTCTCTCTCTCTCTCTCTCTCTCTCTCTCTCTCTCTATATATATATATATATATATATATATATATATATATATATATATATATATATATATATATATATATATATATATATATATATATATATATATATATATATATATATATAGATGCATGCATCCATTCATCCATCCATACATATATACTGTTACGTGACAAGGGCTCATACTCAGTAACAAATAAAAGAGTGAAAGCTAACAAGCTTTGTATATGTTTAACAAAACAATTTATTTCCCTAGACAACAATGTAAAAAATTGGCAAATAGTTCTTACAATCTGTGAATATAATCCAAAATGTGATCCTAAGAATGAAAACACAAGTCCTATCACTAAAAATTCCTGATCATGGTTCCAGTCCCGACAACGTACAAATATGGAAGACGATGACGTCAGATGTAGTCCAATGTATGAATAACAATAATTCCTCACTTGAATCACAGTCCTTCTTTCTGAATAATTCCAGAATAAATCTCCTTGAATATCTTGTAGAATTATTTTTATAGAAAAGTCAACTTGTTGAGTTTCCAGGAGAATAAATTATTAAATCCAAAAATCAGTCGAATAACAAACAATATTGGCAACAAATTAAAAAATACATACACCTTGTTCCTTCAAAGTGTTGGAATTACTGTCCAAAAAATATTAGTATTGCGTATTTTGAACCCCAATGCCTCACTCAAAGTCTCGCGAGATTGGTCAAATGGTCTCATACTACGCTAATTTTCACACGTAGGCGAATGTGACTCCACTTGAAAACCAATCATAAAAAGTTGTTTGCAAACAGAGATCACGCAAAGAAAGTATGTCTGGGATACTGACCAATCATTTTAACTTCCTGTTGACACTATTACCAGGGTAAGATAGACTCAATGATAATTCTAACGTATTACATCTTCGTCTTGAATAAACAAACTTTGTGATTAAAATATATCTCACTACTAAAACTATAATACCGAATACGAAAAAAAAAATTCATTGCAATTAAATATAATGAAACAAAAATTAAATAAAAAGAGTTTTAAACCTTACACAAAAGAAATTTATTCACATGTACGTAACAATACATACATACATACATACATACATACATACATACATACATACATACATACATACATACATACATACATACATACATACATACATACATACATACATACATACATACATACATACATACATACATACATACATACATACATACATACATACAATTTTGGAGACAATGATGAAAAGAATACGACGGTATTTATCAATTCGTGACCCTTTCATAATCTAAAATCAGCTCAACGTTTCTAAACAGGTAAATCGGTCGGTATAGTAACCACAGCCCGCATCACGCATGCTTCACCCGCCGCGTTGTACGCGCACTCGGCTGCGCGAGATTGGGAGGGGGATGCAGATATGGAGGGAGTAGATGGAGACTGCAAAGACATCGCTTACCAGCTGATATATGATAATGCAGATATTGAGGTAAAGTTTTCTGATTTTTGTTATGGTGGTAGCATATGCAGTAGTAGTAGAAGTGGCAGTTGTGGTAGAATAAGTATTTTTTTGTTGCTGCTGCTATAGTTGTAGTAGATGCTGTAGCAAGCTGAATAGTAGCAAAAACAAACGTAGTAGGAGCAGTAAATCTAATAGTATTAGTAGTCCTACGCAATAGTAGGAGTAGACCTACGCAACAGTAGGAGTAGACCTATCTAACAGTACCATTAGTCCTACTTAATAGTAGCTGTAGACCTACCTAATAGGAGTAGAACTACCTAATGGTAGGAGTAGACCTACCTAATAGTAGCAGTATACCTATCTAACAGTACCATTAGGCCTACATAATAGTAGCTGTAGACCTATCTAACAGTACCATTAGGCCTACCTATTAGTAGCTGTAGACCTATCTAACAGTACCATTAGGACTACCTAATAGTATCTGTAGACCTATCTAGCAGTACCATTAGGACTACCTAACAGTAGCTGTAGACCTATCTAACAGTACCATTAGGCCTACCTATTAGTAGCCGTAGACCTATCTAACAGTACCATTAGGACTACCTAACAGTAGCTGTAGACCTATCTAACAGTACCATTAGGCCTACCTAATAGTAGCTGTAGACCTATCTAACAGTACCATTAGGCCTACCTAATAGTATCTGTAGACCTATCTAGCAGTACCATTAGGACTACCTAACAGTAGCTGTAGACCTATCTAACAGTACCATTAGGCCTACCTATTAGTAGCCGTAGACCTATCTAACAGTACCATTAGGACTACCTAACAGTAGCTGTAGACCTATCTAACAGTACCATTAGGCCTACCTAATAGTAGCTGTAGACCTATCTAACAGTACCATTAGGCCTACCTATTAGCAGCTGTAGACCTATCTAACAGTACCATTAGGACTACCTAACAGTAGCTGTAGACCTATCTAACAGTACCATTAGGCCTACATAATAGTAGCTGTAGACCTATCTAACAGTACCATTAGGCCTACCTAATAGCTGTAGACCTATCTAACAGTACTATTAGGCCTACCTAATAGTAGCAGTCACAAATGTAGTAATAGTATATTAACATCAGTAGATCTAATAGCATCAGTTACAGAAGTAGTAGTTGTAGATTAAATAACATCGGTAGCAAACATAGTAGTAGAAATAGTAGTGGTAGATTAAGTAATAGTCTTGATTAATAAGAACTAGTTACTACATTATGTATGTAGTTACATTCCACATTATCTTGATCTGCTCTTTTTCTGGATCGAAGTTATATCACTGTACTTGTTGATAGAGGTAAAACGAGTTAGATCACTGTACTGTATCTAAGGATAAAGCGAGTTAGATCACTGTGTTGTAAATTGGAGTAAAACATGTTAGATAACTGTACTGAGATCAGGGTAAAACAAGTTTATCACCGAATTGTAGATTGGGGTAAAACAAGTTATATCACTATTTTAGGCAGGGGTAAAACAAGCTCAGCGGGGAAACAAGACGGTTTTCAATCAAACCGGTCTATCAAAACAATAGTGTAGGTATTTGATCAATCAGGTGTCCAATCAGAGGTTGTTTCCCATCCACAGTCATAGAAGAGAAAATGTTATACAATCAGTTAGTTATCTCCCATTCATACCAAACCCATATAATTGCCTGATTTATGGTGGGAAATTGGGATGATTTGTAAAATTAGGTCTCACGTTTATATTATTCCATAACATATGCAGCATACTAAATACTTGCTTAATACTGGCATGTAATGGCTGAAATCTGTTCTAAATGGAGTCCGTTTAGCTCCAAGAAACGATGGTAAGCTTCGAAAGTTCTTCAATATGTAGGAACAAACTTAAATGTAATGGCGGCAAGTGAAATTTTGATTAATATAGTTTAAATCTTTTACATCAGGTTATACTGGGTGGAGGGAGACGTTACTTCATGTTGAATAATCAGACCGATCCGGAAACCGGCAAAATAGAATTGAACTATCAGAGGAAAGACGGTCATGATCTCATTAAGGTGAGAGAGAGAGAGAGAGAGAGAGAGAGAGAGAGAGAGAGAGAGAGAGAGAGAGAGAGAGAGAGAGAGAGAGAGAGAGAGAGAGAGAGAGAGAGAGAGAGAGAGAGAGAGAGAGAGAGAGAGAGAGAGTTAGTTTTCTTTACTGTATTAAAATAAAAGGATCTTAGTTTTATGTAATATTTAGCCATTATTTTTATTATTATTTAGACATCTGTATTATTATGATCTCCATTATGAGATGCAATCCAACATGGCAACCCGTTTATTCACATACAAACACAAACACAGACACACACACATATGTGAAACATATTTACTAAGTTTGGTATTATGGACTTCAAGGTTTACGTTGTATGAGAATACATAAGATTTGATGCGTTATATATATATATATATATATATATATATATATATATATATATATATATATATATATATATATATATATATATATATATGTGTGTGTGTGTGTGTATGAATATATATATGTATTTATGTATATATATATATATATATATATATATATATATATATATATATATATATATATATATATATATATATATATAGCGTATCAAATCTTATGTATTCTCATACAACGTAAACCTTGAAGTCCATAATACCAAACTTAGCAAATATGTTTCACACGTAATATGAAGAGCTGATTACTTCAATATTACCCATTTTATTGTATAAAGTTCAATCGATCGAATTTGTAAAATAATGTGGCTATATAAACTCGCTTCATACTTTTATATTCTTTTCTTGTCTGTTATGTTCATTTTAACTGATTTTTTTTTTTAAATTCCTATTCATTTTCTGTTGTATTTTTTACAAATATTATTTCGAAACAAAATAAAGTAGTGTAAAGGGTGGTTACCTGTTTTGCAGGCATGGTCCGAGGATAAAGACGCGCGGAATAGACCCCACAGCTACGTCTGGAACAAACAACAGTTTGATAATGTGAACCCAAGAAATACAGATTATTTATTAGGTAAATGCATTTATGTTGATTTTGTAATATTTGTGTTTTTTTATTAGGTAATTATATTTATATTACTTTCGTAATACATACTGCTTATTTCAAATAACTATGTCACATCAGTCTAAAATAAGTTCCAGCAACTATGCCACCTACCCTCCATATCATCTGAGTTGGTGTATGATGACTGATGATTCGGAAAATTGGCTCAAGAAACGTCTCATTTTGGTTCATGAGGTCTGCTGTGTTGAAGATGTTGAATCACATTGGTTTAGGAGATCATGAATTGTTTGAATATTTTAAGTTTTCTGTAACAAGTCTACATTATCAGAGAAATTAAATCATTCTGAAAATAGTTATACTAAGTTGCAGGTGTCATATTGATTTGTCCATGACTATTCTGTTTCTTTACAAGGCGCCAAAAATGTTGTATTTTTCGATTTTAAAGGCAATATTTGTATTTATGCATATTTTCATAAAATATATAATCCTCAAGTGATTTTATTGTGTCATGTATTCTGAACTGTCTCTGAGATCTTAAGGCTTTGCTTTTAGTAGTTTTCCAATCTATGCACAACCAAGACCGACCTTTAAGAAGTCCTGTTAGTGATGTCACAGCTAGCTTGTTCCTTTTTTCTGACTGTTTTGAATGGGTTTGCCACATATTTATAGTACTTCAAAAGAATTGCTAAAAGAATTGTAAAGTTATAAAAATTAGATAAAAGGTATATCAAGTAAAAGGTAAATGTAAAAAGCAAGCACCTTACAAAAATATACTCCCAGACTTTTTATAAATAAACTGTATTCCTTAAAATGCCCAAGATTTTTTTTTCTGCTGGTACAACCTGTATAACCTGAGGAAGTCCTTTAGGCGTGTTCTTCAATTGCCACGAGCCTTAACAAATAAAGGGCGTATGGACATTTTGTGTGGATATGAAATTAGTTTACGGCTAAAAAACACAAACACAAAAAGTATTGTTCCTTTAATCCAGGAGCTGGCAGCTCATTTTATGACGAAAAGTTTTTGATCTGTTGCTAATTTTTAAAAGCAAACGTTTGGGTAAATCTCTGCGCCAGATTAAACCCTGTGGAGGCCCCTTGACAGTCGAAATCTCTGTACCACCCTCGCCAATTATCTCCTAATTCGTCGAGATCAAATCAATTTAATATTATTTTGATCCGTTGTCGCGGGGCCCCTAAAAAGCGTGGGGCCCATATGACGGTGCCAACTTTGCCTATTGTAATCAAGCACTGGGGATTCTATATGAGTGTCTGCAACAACAGGGATATGGATTCGTCAAGACAGAATCTCAGGTCGTCATGAATTTGATGTAATCGATAAAGGTATGCAAACAGTTAAAAATTTCGTAAATTGAACCCGATCTTCTGAATATTATTTAAGCATAACTGAGCTGTATTTAAGACATTCTGTAGTTTATTTAAGCAAATCTGTAGTGCATTTAATCATATATGTAGTTCAGCTTTACTAGAATGAATAACCTTTGATATACAACAGATTCAAAAGATGTCGTCATAAAATAAGCTGGTAATTTCTGGATTAATGGAGCGATACGGTACAGATCCCATTTTGTGCCCCTGTGTTTGGAAACTTGACCCCGTCTTATAACATGAGCCGTTAAGATCTCCATCCTATATCTATACGTACGTACGTTCGTACGTACATACCTACCTACCTATATACATACATACATACATACATACATACATACATACATACATACATACATACATACATACATACATACATACATACATACATACATACATACATACATACATGCATACATGCATTCATGCATAATTATATTTGGCTACACATTTAAGGAGAAGTTATATGTAAGTTTTATTTATGATACCTTCAATAGCAAGTATTTAAACACCAGAGCAACCAGGTAGAAAATGCATGTTTACAAAATTCCCCCAAAATTCACTAGCATTATTTTTATTAAAGTATTGGATTAAAATATTTATTATGTCATAATCTACAAACAAATGTCAGTATCATGGTCCCCTTGACAGCTTGGTGAGAAATATAATATTCACATCTCCAAACCATTTCATATTTGGTTCCTTATAAAGTATATTTCGTTTACTGCAAGATAATTGTCTTTATTTTTTTTTTGGGGGGGGGCATTGATTTAAGAGTTACGACCTGTTAAAAATAATGCTGTTTATTATAATATCATGCCATTATGTTGGTGGTATCTGGGATTTACTGTCTCTATCCGTGTCTTGTATCCAATCATGTTTAAATAATATTATCGATTTTTTAAAAAATTATCCAATAGAAACACAAGAAGTTATACACATGCAGAACCAAAAAATGACGGTGTTCCTATATTTTTCACTCCACAGAAGCTTGTACTGGTAAATATATCCTAGACATTAAAAATTCACAGTTATTAAATTAAATTTTTAATTATATATTTCCATGGGTTGTCTAAGGAAGCTAAATTATTACCGCGAGGCCTTTATGAGTTTCGCCTAGGTCGAAGTTTGCTAAACAAAACTTCCAGGTCATGTTTGGTTTACTATGGGAGCTAACTTGTACTGTCTTCAAACGTCGCGATTATGTCACAAGTAATCCCTCTTATTTTCTGCGGCCACTCCACGCTTCATAAAGGACTCACAGTACTAAGGTATTACTTCAGTTCCCATAATAAAGATGTGCAAACACGATGATATTAAAATTTCAATGACTTAAAATATCGGATTACTTATGATAAAACCTATATTTATCAGTATAGATGAAACCTGGATGTCAGCTTCTGTGTAGAAGAAAGGATAAGAGCCGCGGCATTTTTTGGACCTGAATGTGTTTGTAACATGTGCTTTCATTTCCACCTTAGAGTCAGGTACAAATTTTATTAATGAGTGTTCCAAACTCAAGAATGTTAAAGGACTAAAATTTCATCATTAATGTAATGTAATTCGTTTCACTTACAACTTGGATAAGCTCTCAAAAGATTCTTTTTCCTAAATCATAACTTACATTATCAACCAATTCTGGCCAGCCAAACCCATATATCCTCTATTTTATTTTCACACATTTCCAGACTGGTTCCCAGTGTTTTCATACCATTAGTACTGTGTATCCTAAACACTGCTCAGTCTTCCTTGTATCAAAATTTACCCCCCCCCCCGAAACAAAAACCGCAGTCGAAATCTGCAAATTTGCCTGTACTACTTCTAGTGCTAGTAATATAATGTTCATTGCGTAGTAGTAGTAATAGTAGCAGCAGTAGCTATAGTAACCGTACCACCAGTAATAATAGTAGTAGTAATAGTAGTACTATATCTACCGCCAATACTACAAAGTCCAGTTGTAAACTTCACAGACACAGATCAACTTTCACATAATTTTTCTGCAGATATGAGTCTGTTCAGTTTGTTTGGAGCTTTTTTTGGAATAATTAGTAGAATAAACAACATTGACCCAGTCTACTGGAGCAATATACTGCGCAGATTAGGATCTTTGATGTTTGCAGTTGAACTCGGCCTATATAAGTGTGTATATACGGTGGTATATCATCAGCTGTAATAAGGAAACTAATAATAGTAGTAGTGGTTTCAGTAGTAACAGCAGCAGCATATGTCTTAATAGCAGCATTACTGTAGTGAGCGCAGGAGTTGTAGTAGTTGTAGTAGTAGTTGCATCAACAGTAATAGTAGTACTAGTTTGTAGTTGTAGTAGTAGTAACAGCACCAGTAGTAGTAGCAGTAATAGCAACAGTTATTGTAGTAGTAGCAATAGAAACAGGAGTAGTAAAAATAGGAGTTGTTCAATTAGTAGTGGTAGTAGTACTAGATAGTAGGAGTAGTAGTAGATAGTAGTAGTAGATAGTAGGAGTAGTAGCAGTAGTAGATAGTAGTAGTAGTAGTAGAAGTAGTAGTAGTAGAAGTAGTAGTAGTAGTAGATAGTATAAGTAGTAGTAGTAGATAGTAGAAGTAGTAGTATATATTAGTAGTAATAGAAATAGTAGTAATAGTATTAGATAGTAGAAGTAGTAGTAGTAGTAGATAGTAGTAGTAATATTAGTAGTAGATAGTAGGAGTAGTAGTAGTAGTAGTAGTAGATAGTAGAAGTAGTAGTAGTAGATAGTAGTAATAATAGTAGTAGTAGATAGTGGAAGTAGCAGTAGTAGTAATATTAGTAGAAGTAGTAGTAGTAGAAGTAGCAGTAGATAGTTGAAGTTGTAGTAGTAGTAGTAGAAGTTGTAGTAGTAGTAGCAGATAGTAGAAGTAGCAGTAGTAGTAGGAGTAGGAGTAGTAGTAGTAGTAGAAGTAGTAGTAATAGAAGATAGTAGTAGAAGTTGTAGTAGTAGTAGTAGTAAAAGTAGTAGTAGTAGAAGTAGTAGTAATAAAAGTAGTTGTTGTTGTTGTTGTTGTTGTTGGGCTTAACGCCATTTTTCAGCACACGATAGGCTATTCATGGCTGCCAGTATTAATGGTGGATGAAGAAATCGGGAAATCACCGGAAAGAACCACCGACCCACAAGAAGCTACTGGCAAGCTTTCTCACATATCCACATTCGCCGAATCCTAGACTCGAACCCACGCAGACAGAGGTGAGATGGCAGTGATCCGTAACGGAGAGCGCTTTAGACCACTCGGCCACTCGGGGCCCCAATAGAAGTAGTAGTAGTAGAAGTTGCAATAGTAGTAAATAGTAGTACTAGTAAAATTAGTAATAGTAGAAGAAGCAGTAGTAGCAGTAGTAGTTGTAAACAGTAGTAGTATTAGATAGTATTAGTAGATAGTAGTAGTAGTAGTAGTAGTAGTAGAAGAAGTAGTAGTAGTAGAAGTAGCAGTAATAGTAGAAGTAGTAGTAGAAGTAGCAGCAGCAATAGTAGTAGTAGTTGTAGACAGTAGTAGTAGTAGTAGTAGTAGTAGTAGTAGTAGTAGTAGAAGTAGTAGTAGTAGAAGTAGCAGTAATAGTAGAAGTAGTAGTAGAAGTAGCAGCAGCAATAGTAGTAGTAGTTGTAGACAGTAGTAGTAGTATTAGTTGTAACAGATAGTAATAGTTAGGGCAAATGATTGCATACTACTTAACAACACATCTGATGATGTTGAACAATAAGTAAATAAAGGCATATGCAGACAACAAGAACGAATAAAAAAGAACGGGTCTCGAATTTATTAAAAGTTTGTTAATCCATAAAATTGAAAAGGTTGGTGATATTTATTGCAGTGTAGAACAAGTTGTTTTTTTTACAATTTGGCAAAGAGTATGTGGAAGATAATGTCTCGAAAAAGGAACCATTTGTTGTTATAGCAAATACAAGTTTCGAACGTAACGTTGCTGTCACCGAAATGACGTGCAAAGACATGACGTGCACTTCTTAATACTGTCCCCATTCTGTTGTATTTTAGGTCTGTTTGAGCCAAGCCATATGCAATACGAGTTAGAGCGTGACAAAAGCGGTAATGGAGAGCCATCTATAGCGGAAATGACACAGAAAGCCATTCAGATCTTGCAGAAAAACGAAAAAGGATTCTTCCTATTTGTTGAGGGTCACTTTCATTGTTTTGATGAATTAACGATTTTCTATCATTATAAATTAATTTCAAAGATTTTGCATGCATTGATGAAATCGCTAAACTAATATTTCCGTATTTAAGAATTTTATACATTCGCCTTGAAAATACGTACACCTTAGTTCTACATATTGCCCCAAAACTCATGCAAATCCTGAGAAAATCTTGCCCTTAAATATAATATAGGACCACATCATATATCATATACGGAAAACCTTTCAAAAATGTTTTTAGTGTTTTGTAACCTTTAACCAAATCACTCCTTTCACACATTAAAGATACTACTGGTTTTATTAAAAGGTTGAAGTCTATTCAATAATTATCTGGTAATTCAATCTTTGTATCTTTAGATATAACACCATAATATACAAACATATCACATACAGATGGTATTGAGGCGTGTAAATATTTTCTTGATGGCAATCCAAATGATATCAATATAAATTGAGGATATTCGTAAAATAATTAAACTTATCTTTGGAAATAATAATTCCAACATAATAATACAAATGACATCCACAGAATGGGCACGGAAATGGATAGTTCTATGGCTCTTTGATATGCTTACCTTTTAAATTGTAAATTAGAAGAATATTTTCTTCGAAACGAGAACTTTAATTCATCTGATTGGTTAAGATTAGTAGGTGATATCTTTATGATCTAGAACAATGCAGTAGAAAAACTACACACATTTATTGATCGCCTAAATCATTTTTACCGCACAACGTTACTTATAGTGCATCCAGTACGTATGTACAATTTGTAACTGTAAATATGGTAAACAAAATATTGAAAACACTATCTCTACAAATATTCATGTCAAGGAAACTAATATCCACCAGTATGTGGAAAATTCTTCATGTCATCCCATGTCATGTGAAAACGGTATGCCACATAGCCAGGCCAAAAGATACCGACGCATTATTTCAGACGATTGTCAATTCCAAAATATCTTTAAATAAATTAAAACATATTTCCAAAATAGAATTTATCTAATACATATAATTCTTGCTCAACATGAGCTTTTAAACACTGCACAATGCTGCAAGATAGAAACAAAAATTTCTTTCACAATACAGTATAATCCTTCATTATTAAATATGGGCCTTGCATCGAATAAATTGCTCTCGGGCAGAATGAATTGATGACAACTCCATTCTTCATGAAGAAGTAGAAATTGCAGTTAGGTCACTAAAGAAAGGAACGTCAGCCGGCATTGACAACATACCATCAGAACCCACACAAGCATGAGGAGAATAGATAGTCACAGCTCTAACAACAATCTTCAGCAAGATATGGCAGATAGGAGAATCGTCCACCACATGCACTCAATCCTTGGTCATTGTGTTTCGCTAGAGAGAAAGCCTACAACTATGCCGAAACTACAGAACCATCAGTCTGATCAGTCAACCGAGCAAAGTCATGCTGAAGATAATTCTCGAAATACTAAATCCTCAAGCAGAGAAAATTATTGTTGAAGAGAAAACAGGCTTCCGAGCAGGAACGAGCACCACAGAACAAATCCTCTATCTCAGTCACCTTTGCCAGAAATACCTTCAACATCAGCAGAATCTAAACAATGTCTAGATTTTTAAAAAGAACTTTGATAGGGTATGGCATGCAGCCTTATGGGTAACTATGAATAAGTACAGCATCAACCCACACCTGGTGAAGGTTGTTGAGCACCGATAATGACAAAGCTGTTCTCATCAATGGCAACAGATGAGATTATTTCGAACAACAGTTGGAGTCAGACTTGGATGTTTAATGGAGGATGTTTTGCATTGACCACAAGGGCACTGTCAGCATCGGAGGAAGAACAATCGCCAACCTTCGCTTCTCAGATGATAGTGATGGTTAAGCAGGGGATGAAAAAAAAAACTTGCTGACTTGGTTGAGCGCTTGAACACAACATCCATAGCATATGGTATGGAGATTATTGCCGAAGAAAAAAAACTGATGACAAACAAAACCAATGGCATCAGTGCAGAAATAAAGGTCAGTGGACAGAAGCTGGAAAGAGTCACAAGCTTCAATTACATGGGATTAATTATCACAGATGATGACTCAAAACCAAAACTACTTTGCAGGATTGCCCAGACAACAGCAACAATAACAAGATTGAGACCAACATGGAAAAATACTAACAATGCTTTTGGTTCCAAAATAAGTCTAATGCGTTCGAATGTCATATCCATCTTTCTGTATGATTGTGCAACATGGAAGCTCACATCAGATATACAAAGAAAGATTCAAACCTTCGAAATGAGATGCTACCGCAAAATCATGGTAATCTCATACATTGACCATGTAACCAACGAAGAAATCCACAACAGGATACAACGAGCCATCAGATATTGTGAAGACCTCTTGACCACTGTAAAAAAGCGTAAACTGAAGTGGTGAGGTCATATCTCAAGATCATCGGGACTGACAAACTCAATATTGCAATGCAAAGTGCAAAAGTGCAGAAAAAGAGGCAGACAAAAAGAGGTGGGAAGACAATATTAAGGAGAGGACAGGCATGGAATTTGGAGATTTGCCAAGGGGAGTAGAGAACAGGGAAAGATAGAGAGAATTTGATGCAAAGTCAGCTCTTGGGTTAAGAGATTATGATGATGATGACGACGACGACGACGACGACGATGATGATGGAATAAAAACTGCGGAAAAACACTTTACAAAAGCAAACCGATTCTTGCTTATATACCTAAGAATTTTGAAGATTTTATTTTTATTAGAGCTAAGCTGACAGAAAGTATAGAAAGATGTTTTTCATCATCTAAATGTAACAGACATCGGTGCTCTCAATGTAAAATAGTAGAGAAAGTACCTTTTGTGGTAGCTCCAATGTGATTCTCGTCAGAATTACTATGAAGTGTTTTCTCAACGTTAAAACACCGAATGCCTATCAACTTGTTTGGTTTATGTGATAACCCGTACAAACAACGCAACATACAATTATATTGGACAAGCAGTTCAACCAGTTCCAAAGACAATGAATAATCATCATTTTCATATATAAATGAATTTATCCTCAGTTCTCCTCTAATGTTTCAATACATTTTAACACAGATAATCACTCTTTATGTGATTTTTCTTTCATTCGGATCAACATTGAGCATTTTCGTTCATCCATGGCGCGTTAATACGAATATATAAACATTGTTTCATCAGTAGGCTATCGCTATCGCTTCTTCACTCTAAATAAGTGATGAGTTTCCACTGACTGATTAGTAGCAGTGTAATAAAATAACAATGATAGCTACATATTAATTATCCACGTTTTCTAAATGAATTCAACATGTTGCACAATTTCATCTAAATCAGCTCTCTCGGGGACACAAGGTACAAAAAGCGAGGAATTTGATTTATTTATTTAGAAACAATCTGTTCTTTCGAATCATATAAATATCCGAACCACTATGATTATTGGATAATTTTCGGTTTACAATAAGCCAAAATTCACTAGCTTGATGGCATTTATTAGATTTTTGTATTTTTAGGAACCCTTTCCTTATATCTGTACAGAGGTGATGTAAATATAATACTAGCACTAGATCATCAGTTATAAATCTAATTGCAATTCACGATCTTTTCACAAAGATGAATGAACCAATTTAAGCTGCACTCGTTATAACGCGCGCCATTTTTTCGCGAATTTAGATGTCACTCGGTTGTGCCACGGCTTCAAAATGTTAGATCTATTGCATGCCCTGATCTTTACAAATATGGATAATTATTACAACGTTAATAATTATTAAAACATGGTTGAAGGTAAAATACTTTAGGTTGAGAAATGCTTTTATTTATATAGCTTGCTATTTATCATATACGAAATGTATGTGGATAGTGTACACTTAGTATTGGACCAGTCTCTTGTGCCAAATATAATGCATATTTCGTACTGACCCCGTAAATATTGTATACGGTCATTAAGACACTATGTACCGAAATTATTTGCATTTGACTACAATAATGAATTTTGTTGTTGCATGATCTGAAAGGACCTGGGTACTATTATAATAAATGTAAGGGATATATATATATATATATATATATATATATATATATATATATATATATATATATATATATATATATATATATATATATATATATATATATATATATATATAGGCTGGACACCGACTGACGCAGACAGTATAAATGGCATACAGTATTTATAAGACTCCTACGTGACCCAACTCATCAAATGTTATTCAGCTAAACTGATTTGAGCTAGGATGAATGATTTTATATACACTAATATATACGTAAGATTCAAAAGAACAGATTGGTTATAATTATCTGCTAATTTAGTCACATACTTATTAGTTTCAACTCACTGCATGCCAATGTGGCTTAATATTCAGATATTTATATCGTGTTCGACTTACAATGAAACATGTTTACATCCACACGCGAACAAATACTCATGGTATGCGTCCCTTTACATTTAATACCAGTTATATAATAATATACACGTAACTGGTTGTTTGTGACGTCTTACATACAGTGAAGAATAAATGTAAGTAGACAGTTATACAATAAGTGTTCGCGTTTAATTAACGTTTTACAGATGAAATAATGGATATTAATTCGAGTATTATGCCAATAAACAGCTATCGCTTTAAGTATTAATGGGCTGGAATATGTATACACTAAAAAATGAAAACATTTCATATAAAATCCATGCTTGACTGCTCCATGCAATACAAAGAATACACATAAAAGTGACCGCGCCGGTAGCCTAAGTAGTTCGAGCGTTCGCCTCGGTTGTGAGACGTCGCGGGTCCGTACCCCTGTCGAGTCATGATTGTCTCTCTCATACCAAAGACGTATAAAAATGGTCCTAGCAGATGAATTGCATGACGCTAAGCATTAAGAGGTTAGTGTTAGTACTGGTCGGCCTGGTGTCAGGATAATGTGACTGGGTGGGACATCATGCTACATGTCTGCGGCATGATGCCCCAGTACTAGACATCACTATAAACTGTCACACCGCAGACGTAGCGATATGACTGGAAAATTGTTAAAGCTACGTTAAAAATCCAAAACACACACTCACACACGCAAACACTATAAGAAATTGTAATTGTTGTGTTTTGTCTGGTGTTTTAGGGCAATTCGGCATACTTAGGTCAATTAGTGTAGAAGCAGTTGCATTCAAATGACTTGCAAACGACATAACCACTGTGCCACAGTAGTATATGTCTCCAATAGTCGCCTCTTACGACCTACTGGCAGACGAATTGCGCCTATTCTGCATACCCGACCCCCCCACAACAACAACAACAACAACAACAAAATATAAATTAAAGATAGAGACCACACTAACGAGCATTAATAAAACAATTGCGCATACACAAAAATTCTAAGTTTGTATGCGCATTTTGTGAAATTGATGATATCGATGAAAATAGCAAAAACGCACATCAGGAAGTGATATTTGGATAAAAGCGTTTTTGATACTAATGTTTATAATGCCACATTAAACTTACATTCACGATTTTATGCTCTGTCAGGGGGAACCATTGACCACGCCCATCATCAGTCATTGGCAAAGAAAGCTTTGGAAGAAGTGGTTGCCATGGACGCTGCTGTGCAAATGGCCATGAAGATGACCAATGAAATGGATACTTTGATCGTTGTCACTGCAGATCACTCCCACGTCTTCAGTATTGCAGGCTACCCTTATAGAGGAAACAATATCTTAGGTAATGTATGTGCATGAAATTTGTACCTGGGTATATGAGTTTTAGTATTCAAATGGGTGGATGAAACTGTGTACGAGAAGCAAGATAAGGGGCAAATCTATCTCTCTCTCTCTCTCTCTCTCTCTCTCTCTCTCTCTCTCTCTCTCTCTCTCTCTCTCTCTCTCTCTCTCTCTCTCTCTCTCTCTCTCTCTCTCTCTCTCTCTCTTGAAGTTATGGAAAAGTCATTCCGTAAGAAACGAGAACTAGAAAGATATTAAGTAATTCTGAATATGTGACTCCTATATTTAACTTCTCAGGGATATTGACATGTTTATTGAAAAATATAAAACTGACTGATAAGGTGCTGAGATTTCAAAATAGTTCTCCTTTCTGAATAATCCACACATATATCGTGCTATTTGGCTCTTTATGCTATTTGTTGCAGACTGGAAGATATTAAAGATGTTTATTTGTCGGTTATGGTTTACTGTTTTATCGTTTGATGCCAATTAATGGTGACAGTACTTAAGCTTGTCTCTAACACGTGTCATGATACATTGCATGCATGAATCAAGTAAGGTAAAAACATAGACCGCACTAAGTAACATTTTTTCTGATCGTCATTGCATATTATACTGATTATTTGCATTACCGCAGCAGATTTATTGTAGCACGCCATATTTATTAAGACAGATTAAATAAAACAAATACGAGTGATCAGAAATCCTAAGGTTTTATAGGCGATAAAGCTAAGGTCCACACAAAATCCACTTCTATCTATCGAAGGTCTGCTAAAAATGTCGGCGTTTGATTAACAAACTAATTAGTAAAATATAAATTAAATTTATAATTGAAAAAATTCCAAATGCTATTATAGCTACATTACTTTCATTTACATTTTAATGTCACTGTGAGTAGACACAAGATGTTGAATTACATTTTCAAAACCCGTTCAACAAATTGATGAATGATCGGACCTGTCATTTGATTAGTCAAACCGTCTGGTCATACGTACATCACAGCACGTGAAACCTTGATATTCCAGATATTATAGTCGGTATCAATTATATGATGCTTGGTTTAACACTTACTCATTATTTGGCAAATTCGTTAAATATAACTTTACTAACCGAGAAGAAATTTTGCCAAATCATCCCTTTAGTGTATATTTTCAAAGATGACAGAAGAGAATTGATGCAGGAGTCAAATGGCATTTCTTACAATTTGCTTTATGAAATTTGCTTTGTTGTTAAACAGCTCATTCTATTTATTATCAAAATAAAAAAAATAGACTGATGGTCGTATAGATGGAGACGTGGAATCCTAAGCAACATGCAAAATTGCAGGAGTCACGCCGGTCCTTTGCCAGCCAATTTCACGGCGGACTCAGAAATCATTTGCCACTTTGTTTGGCCAGATAGATTCAGAGTCATATCGAGTAAATTTAATCTTTAAGTTTATCTCTGTTATGGTATTTTAAAAAATGTTACCAAACAAGTAAATACATAAATAATTGTGAATTGTTACGTGAATATGGGAGATATGAAAAGGTAAATCATGTGCGCTTAATCAGCGTTTACAAGATGCTTATAACTTTAAATAAAGACTCTATTGCGTCTATGTCTGACGACACGTTCTGTTTCAAATACTCAATGTCAGAGTGTTGGGGTGTCTGGATGCATGGATGCCAAGAGAGGATTACAAAAGGCACAGCAAAGAGAATAAGAACTTTTCAAAAGGAATATGAAAATAGCATGCGAACCGATAGTTGGTATATAATTCGCTTGGAATATTGGAACAGGATATATGCTAAGATCACGATAATGATGTTATAGTTTGTTCACCTCAGCATCGCGAATTATACCAAACACTATTGCTGTGGATATATCATGAAAAAGAGTGATCTTCGAACATGTTGTTACGATGCTATGGTCTAAAACTAAGTAAAACAAAGAATCAAAAGCAAAAAGATTATTAAAAGCAACAAATTAAATATTTTTTTAAAAAGTTACAAAGTGAAAATTTAAGAAGAACTTACAGTGTTGTTAATTAAATTCGAATTAATTCTAAATGTTCTCTCACAAGTTCAAAATTATAGTGTTCCTAATGGGTGTCAATAATATCTGAATATGTTCATTTCGAATTAGTTTTTAATGAGTTGATACACATTATTCATCATGATGATATTCTACAGATTGTCTATGACTTCATTCACAATAATCCCAACGTATTTTATTTGTCCGAAATGTCAGTGAATACTTTACAATAGCAGCATATAATATTTAAATAAGCGATTGGTCTCAAATTATATCAGAACCTAAGACTGATAAAATGATGTCGGTCAAAAGTTCACTTCAGAACATTTAAAGTTTGTAACATTATTAAACCTTGAACTCATATATCATTTAAAAAAAAAACAACTTACGTATCAATTGAAAACTTGCAAAATCTTTAATGTACGCCAAAAGAATATCCTTACTCATGTACAATGATCAAGCAAACAATAAAGATTAAAAGATGCTTAACAATGTAATAATTAGAAATGGTCACTCCAAAATTATGGAGGAGTTCATTTTTTACACAGGTCTATGCAGTTATGGAAGCCGTCACATACCACAGGTAAACAAACACGATTTAGACTTTAGACAAATTATATCGCAAACAGACATGAGTTGAACAAACGATAACTGCTGTTCAGCAGCAGTTTGCAGATGTGAATACATTTAATCCAGTTCAAAAGCCCAACATTCTACTTGATATTCGTCCTTCATTCTTTTTTTATTCTCCAACACTTATTACGATAAGACTATTTTTTTAATCATAATCTTTCTCATTCTCTGCTATGAGAAGGAAACACTAGTATCTTTAAGAGATGCACTGGCCCATGACGAGAGAGAAGGAGAGAAGAAAGTTTGGGTTCACAAAGATAAGGTGTCACGCATAACTGTGTAGACACGGCTACATCTGGAGAAGCTCTGGCACTGCAAGAGATACTGGAATCTGTAATGAGATAGACGAGTCTCCCCTGATTCAGGACAACAAACTTCATTTATATAATTGATATATATATATATATATATATATATATATATATATATATATATATATATATATATATATATATATATATATATATATATATATATATATATATATATATATATATATATATATATAATGCTACATTCTAAAGATACAATTTATAAAGCCTATATATTGAAAAATACATGAAATGCATATTATATGTGTCCTTCAATCTTACCAACTTCATTCATTTATGTAATTTCTGTATTTTAGAATATAACACAAATAATTAGATATATATTGAATTCAAAGAGCATAAATTTTTATAGTTGCATTTTATCCAACAATCATTTTAAGAATATATTTTACCTATTTAAATTAGAATTTGGAATTTATTACTAAACATAATTCTTTATTACTTAAAAAAATATTTTATTCTCAAATGAAATCTTAGTATGAAGTTGGCAGCGAATTCATCTATTCACCATGATAATTATCATAAATATAAATGAATATAAATTCTTAAAAGCAATAAAACATTCCATTACATTATAATATTAAAATTATAAAGAGAACTCACGAGAATGTTGCAAAACTAAGAAGGTTACAACAGAAGTCTTTAACCTTAAAGGTACTTATTCTTTTAGAAATTTAGGATCACAAACGATTCTTACGTGTAATGAGATAGACGAGTATCCTCTGATTCGGGACAACAAACTGAAGATACAAGCGGCTCGGCGTTTATTTTATGCTAAATCAATATACCCCTGGCCATATTTGGTAAAGATTTAGGTATCATGCCAGCATCATGCCTACACCGTGTACATTGTCCCAAACCAGAAAAAGGTTCCCGTCCGTCCTAATGGAATCGAATATGTTCTTTATGTCATAATCCACCTAATCAGCATTATATTCGTGTCAGGAATATAGCTTACTATGTCAGACAGAATGTTAAGAATATTTACCACTGAGTGTTGTTTCTGCTGAGTTAGCGTACACATGCGTAATATAGGTCAAAAGATTTTCACTTGTTTGTAAAGAAACAATCTTTAAAAAAATAGAATATAGTTTTAGTAAATAAAGTTAATCTTCATATATTTTAATGAAAATTACTCCCAATATAATTTAATGAAATATTAATCCAGTGAAAAATTAGTTTTAATACAATTTAGAGGAAATGCCAATGTTTTTATTTTTACTAAAAACATTCTATCCTAACGGATTTAATTTCATGGGCAGTTGTGCGTTGGATGTCACCGAATGATCTTTATTTATTTATTTATTTATTTATTTATTTATTTATTTATTTATATCGACATTGCTTAGCTAAGCGAATAAAATAGATTGAATGTTCGTGCATACAAAATCAGAAGCAATGTAGGATTGAACGACCTACCTATAGACACATATTGCATACATGAGATGGAAAACAAAATAACAGACAACAAGAACAATAAACAGACCTACGGACTAATATGTTTGAAATCATAAGATTAAATGTTCCTTCAAAAACTAAAAACAGAATGCCAATTTAATATGAAATTCCTTTTATCGCCATCAGCATTTGTTTTATTCGCTTGTCACTATATTTTGCTTTACACTTTTTTGTAAATAGGCTCATCCTATTGTATGCAACTGCCATCAACTCGTGCCTGAACTACATGGCCAATGGTTTATGTTTGGGCATAAACCGTTTTATTTTATCATGTGGCAGTTTTCGAAAATTTTGCCTTTTTAAATAAGAAATGGTATGACTTGAAATAAAATCAAATCTACCTCAATATTATTCATTCATATGATTAGCATTCTGTCTGATTCCGTGGACATAAATGAGTAAAATAATGTGAACAATCATAAATTATTCCCTGAGAAAAAACTGCTCAGGGATGGATGCTTGTTTTATAGTGTCAGAATTTAAAAATAAAATCATTGCAAGTGTATATGCAATAGCTACTGAATAAAGATTTTTGTTGCAAGAAAATAGGAGATATTTATGTTTAAAATCATGTATACCCATGACACCAAGGTCGTGGCTCTCTTATATTTGAACTGAGAACCGTTTCTGATTTTTCATATGATCAGCTAGTACCATAATTTTTGTAATTTTATATTGTTTGACACAGATAAGTGTGTTTTTCAGGGGTTGTTGATCCTGTACCTATGGAGTGGGGTCCAGTTGATGACTTGCCCTACACAACACTTATCTACGGTAACGGTCCAAACTACAATTACAACAACCGCACAGATCTAACGGGTGTTGACACTAGTAAGTGGGACCTTGCAGCATTTCTTTGACAATTAATAGATAAGAGTCTAAAATATATGTCCACGCTTGCAGAATTGTTTGGTATGTATTATCACGCACTGCTATGTGGGTACTGACAATTATATACTTCATAGCGTGTGGCATTCGGATTTTTATAGGGAAGATTCTTTCAAAACAAATATTGGAAGATTAAAAATTCATTAACTGTGAATATGCGAAATATTTTTGAAAAACTTTCATTTTTTTTTTTTGTTTGAAGGATTGATCTTTACAGATTCTTTAATTGTGCATTTTACTAATTGCACGATTTAGGTATTACAGACTCACGAAAAGACCAATGTTTCAACGAGAAACACATATTTCATTACGACAGATGCTTACCTTGATTGTAATCAATATCAGTCGATCGGATGGCAATAATACATGTATTCCAATAGACATGAATGTAATTTACATGTACACCATTAGACATGAATGTAATTTACACGTATTACAATAGATGTGAATGTAATTTACATGTATTCCAGTTGACATGAATGTTATTTACACGTATTCCAATAGACATGAATGTAATTTACATGTACTTCATTAAACATGAATATAATTTTCATGTATTCCAGTAGACATGAATGTTATTTACACGTATTCCAATAGACGTGAATGTAATTTACATGTACTTCAATAAACGCAAATATAATTTATATATCAGATATATCGGTGAAGAGTTATTCTATAAATCTTGTTTCATTTTTTTTAATTCGCATATATTTCATTGCACAATAGGCTTTTCAACGATTCTTTGAAGCCAATAGCAAGCGTTTCGTGCATGATATTTTGTCAAGCGACATCTGTTCTACAATGTAATTTTGTCCAAAATTACAATTTCTATCAGGTTCATTTATCGATATAATTTTGTCTGGCCATCGGTCATTAAATTATCTGAGAACTAATAAAAAAAATCATTTATTCCATCAGATTTCTATTTTATAAATTACCTAAGAAATCGATCCCTTTTGATGATGGCAACAACAACAACGATTACGGAAAGGTGTATTAGTTGCTTTATTATTTCCAGCTCACAAAGATTTCGTCTTTCCATCCGCTGTACCGATAGAATACGAGACACATGGTGCAGAGGATGTCCCCATTTATGCACGTGGACCAATGGCTCACCTATTTCAACGTACGCATGAGCAGAACTATATACCTCACGTGATGGCGTACGCTTCCTGTGTCGGAGAATATGCAACAGACTGCGATCGTCCAATCAGATCCGTCGCCAGTGACTTTTTGTCCATGGCTAGGGTTGTATTTGCGAGTATTTTATTCTCAAGATTTCTGACTTTCTAAACGGATGTGGAAACCATCTTCCAAGGATATCACGTCTTGACTTTGATATATGTTTCAGATATATATTGTTATTATATATATATATATATATATATATATATATATATATATATATATATATATATATATATATATATATATATATATATATATAATGACAAACATTAATTTAAAAAAAAACAACGGGTACCGTAATCTTACTGATAATATTGTTTCTCACGATGAAACTTTCGGATATTTATTCAGCACTTACCTTTTCTTAAATCTCTGTTGAACCTAGATGGTCTTGACGTATAACATGTGAGAAACAATCCAAGGAGAAATTCGTGTTCTTTCTGGAAAACATCTACTCCCTTGATAAAGATGAAGCATTATTCAATTATTCCAAAGTGTGCATCCTGATAATTTGGTGACGAGAATATCGTTGAAAGAATAAAATAAAGAGCAAACAAGACAAAACTATATCGATGATTCATATTACTTCTCTGATGCAGATGACCATAACACATATTTTTGTGACAAATATAACCTTTTCTTCAGATCTTGTTCAAGGAAAGCTATTTTCCATTAGTTTTATTTGATTTTATAAAATCGGACTATTTAATTTTTAAAATAAAAAGTAGTTTAACTTTTGTGTTATGCAAGTTTTACTGAATACTTTGTTTTTTTATATTATTATTTTATTTTAGTTTTTAGTTCCTGATTTATAAGTGGGTTTGTAGAAGTGGAGGTAAAGGAAAAACATCTAAACACTTGGTATGGTTTAAGTAAATTGAACAAGATAAAAAAATCAATAATTAATAATTAATTTTCGAAGCTCGTTAGTATGTTCTACCTCGGTTAGATTTTTTTAATCTACTTCATTTTATATGTTGCTGAAAGATTGTCTAAATATGTAATTTGTCGCTTCGCCCAGAAAATAAATCTCTCTCTCTCTCTCTCTCTCTCTCTCTCTCTCTCTCTCTCTCTCTCTCTCTCTCTCTCTCTCTCTCTCTCTCTCTCTCTCTCTCTCTTGAATTGATTGAAGAATGGACGATGACTTCCCTCTAACACCCTACAAGTATATCATATATAATATAATATATAATTGATATTTCTTATATATGTATGGAGGTTTATTTTTGTACATTATTTTTCTATATTCACTGCATTCTTTCCTCAGTTTCCCTCATCATGGTAAATAACCCAAATCATATTTACAACGCTAATTATAACCGTCAGTGTATTACACAAGCATGTCAGCATGAGGCGATGAAGTTAATGATTAAAATCAAACACATGACACAGGGTATGCATGTGCTACTCACTAATTATACTCATCATACTCACTAATTATACTCATCATACTCACTAATTATACTCATCATACTTACTAATTATACTCATCATACTCACTAATTATACTCATCATACTTACTAATTATACTCATCATACTCACTAATTATACTCATCATACTCACTAATTATACTCATCATACTCACTAATTATACTCATCATACTCACTAATTATACTCATCATACTCACTAATTATACTCATCATACTCACTAATTATACTCATCATACTCACTAATTATACTAATCATACTCACTAATTATACTAATCATACTCACTAATTATACTCATCATACTCACTAATTATACTCATCATACTCACTAATTATACTCATCATACTCACTAATTATACTCATCATACTTCCAAACATAATTTCTTAACCATGTCTTTAAATATAGCCCCCAATAAATTACAATTTATCACTTTATATATTATATAAGCACGCTAAGCACTTATTACATATTTCAATTTATATATTTCTCTACGAATATACAGTTTGTCGAGTACATGGATATTACGTTCCTCTTTTCTTTTATGCTAAGCAGACATTCCTTATACATGCAAAACAAAAAGAACCAAGACGTTTCGAATGTAATTTTGTAAATTTGCTACACAACACGATTTCGAATGTAATTTATAAAATTGCTACCTAACTTGGAACTAGTCACTACTAAGTTTCCATTGAACAAGTCACTACAAGTTTCCATATTAACTGTACTAATATTTCAATTAGCTTGCTGTGCTCTGATGAAGTGGTTGACCTTCGTTGAATTATGAAGCGCCTGCTTTCATCTTCTTTTACAACATCCTGCGTCTGTTCCTCTTCCACTTGCGCTTCAATTTCGCTATAGGAAGTGGTTTCAGCGTAGTTTTGATGATAGCGATGATACTAATTTGTTTGAGCCTCACAGTCTATAATATTCTGACGTGGGGGTGGGTTTGAAGGGGATGTACTCGTCAATTCGATGGTCGGAATTTAGGTAACTGGCTTCTATTCTGTGATTGGAGTTGTTAGAACCCGTACAGAGTGGCCATTAGCCCATGTAAATGCTTGCTTCCTCCTCTGGTTCCTTTTCTTGTTCTACCTCGTCCCGGATGCTTCCCAAGGCTCAGTCATTTCATCACCGTCTATTTTCTCAGAGGCTCACTCGTGTGATCTAATATTATTAATAAAGTCGATCTCTTAACAATAGCCCCCAGGCTCCAGCTAGCCGCAAGAGCTTTACCTAGAGACTGGTCTGTGGTACTGGCATTGGAATCACATCATTGGCTGGCAACTTCGCCTTGATTCACTGTGTTGGTTGTCTCCATCACTGACGTAATCAGTAGCTCAATTCAACGCACCTGCACTGTATACTGACTATCTGATCATGGACTCTACTCATGTACGACCAAAGATCCTTGTGCAAGTGGCTATTGCCGGTTCCCTGTGTACAGGCTCTTCGGGGCATTTGGTTACTGGACAAGTTGGAATCGGTACACACACTCGTCTTTTCATGTCCAAGAGGGCAAGAGAATAAAAAGGCTGTGCAGGAATTTCCAAACGTCGACCGGAACGTCCCAAAAACCTCCAAGTAGTAATATCAGTCAAATTTTACCCAGTTTACGAAATCGTGCTCTCCTTATTACCTATATTTTGTTAACCACATTCGAAATTTAGTCTCGCGTATAATTGGATTTTATATATATTTCTATCTGTACCGACATAATGAATGTTCTGCTGTGGTCGTCTTCTTCCCTACATTCCTCCTGAAATGCTTTTAATCTATGGATATCTTTCAGCTATTCTGCTGCTTCCACCAGAGTAGAAAAAGGATGTTGTTCGTATGCCTTTCGGTAGCTAGTGTCAGAGTAAGTGCACACCAAATTGCCATTGTTGTATCCTTGATTTGCGGAATTTCATCGACCTGCAAGCAAAACATTTTACGGCGCGAATGAAATGGTTAGCCTTTTTGAAGTCTTCTGTCGCCTGCTGAAATTTCATATCCAAACGCCGTTGCCTGTCTGGGCCATAGTCGCCATCTTTTTAAAAACAAACTCATCGGTCTCTTCTTCTTGCGCTTGTTCTATTTAGCTGTCTGATGCTGTTTGGTGTACAGAGAGGTTCTTCGCCCTTGATTGAGCTTCTTTCCTTCTCTCCTTCCGGGCTTCTTTGTTTCTTCCACGTCTTTGTCTTCTTCCATAGCACTGAACTGTCATTTCCGTGTACTATCTCACACTATTCGCCTCACACTAGGAGTTTTCAATTGTTTTCATGATTCCCGCTCTCGGGCTCCATCTAGTTGCTGGTGCCTTACCTAGATCCCTAACGGCCCGTAATACAGGAGTCGGTATAGCAGCGTTGGAATGGAATGGAATCTTGCCTCGATTTTTGGTACTGTTTATCTAGATCGCTGATGCGATAATAAATGTCGTTTTCCTCTTTGAGTGATCAATCACGTGAGTTGCATTTTGTATAATGTTTTTGCTGTCACAACTAAGTTCGTATCAACCGAAACATACTTGATAATTTCATCGCAACGTCTTAGAATGTAAATAAATTTATCTCTATAAATGATAACATTTTGTTTAGAAGAAAAAGGCGATAAAATTGGTAAAACCTGGGACTGAAATACTATACCATTTCAATACTCCTTGTTTGTTCAAAACTTGCATTAATGTTAGTGAAATCAGAGCCTTTCCCTACACTCTGATGTTCTGCGATACCGTCCTTTATGTATCACCGGGGAGAAATACTATAAATCGTAAGGAGTCTCAAGTACTCGCAAGAAAAAGATCGCGGGTTAGCATCCTGCCCAGATCAGTATAGGCCAGTTGCTATGGTGTGTCTCTTGGCATGCCACTACATTCTCAAATACCTTAGCACTATATATCCTTTCACGTGTTTATGTGGTATTCAAGATAAAAAGAAGAAAAGAAATAATAATATTACGGACATATTATTTCTTCTAATGTAGCTTGGAAACTATATTAGCGAAAATATTTTTCGGTAAAGATGTTATGGATATTTCAACACAAGCGTGAAACTTTGCAAATGATTAAATACGATTACTTGAGCTCTAATTATTTCCAGCAAATAACCTTTTTAATTCTATTTAAAATTGAAATCTCCTTACCCAGCTGACAACTTCGCTCCTATGTAACGCTTTCATTCAAGACACCATGGTCTTGACCTTTTCAGCAAGGGAGATAACTTAATATCTTTAAAGCCTTTTTAAAGTCGCGTTTATTCCTTTGTTTATTTCCCTTTTGGATTGAAGAATGGACGATGACATCCCTCTAACACCCTACAAGTTTATCATATATAATATAATCTATAATTGATATTTCTTATATATGTATGGAGGTTTATTTTTGTACATTATTTTTTTATATTCAATGCATTCTTTCCTCAGTTTCCCTCATCATGGTAAATAACCCAAATCATATTTACAACGCTAAATATAACCGTCAGTGTATTACACAAGTATGTCAGCATGAGACGATGAAATTAATGATTAAAATCAAACACATGACACAGGGTATGCATGTGCTACTCACTAATTATACTCATCATACTCACTAATTATACTCATCATACTCACTAATTATACTCATCATACTCACTAATTATACTCATCATACTCACTAATTATACTCATCATACTCACTAATTATACTCATCATACTCACTAATTATACTCATCATACTCACTAATTATACTCATCATACTTCCAAGCATAATTTCTTAACTATGTCTTTAAATATAGCCCTCAATAAATGACTATTTGTCACTTTATATATTATATAAGCACGCTAAGCACTTATTCCATATTTCAATTTATATATTTATCTACGAATATACAGTTTGCCGAGTACACGGATATTACGTTCCTCTTTTCTTTTATGCTAAGCAGACATTCCTTATACATGCAAAACAAAAAGAACCAAGACGTTTCGAATGTAATTTTGTAAATTTGCTACACAACACGATTTCGAATGTAATTTATAAAATTGCTACCTAACTTGAAACTAGTCACTATTAAGTTTCCATTGAACAAGTCACTACAAGTTTCCATATTAACTGTACTAATATTTCAATGAGTTTGCTGCGCTCTGATGAAGTGGTTGACCTTCGTTGAATTATGAAGCGCTTGCTTTCCTCTTCTTTTACAACATCCTGCGTCTGTTCCTCTTCCACTTGCGCTTCAATTTCGCTATAGGAAGTGGTTTCAGCGTAGTTTTGATGATAGCGATGATACTAATCTGTTTGAGCCTCACAGTCTATAATATTCTGACGTGGGGGTGGGGTTGAAGGGGATGTACTCGTCAATTCGATGGTCGGAATTTAGGTAACTGGCTTCTATTCTGTGATTGGAGTTGTTAGAACCCGTACAGAGTGGCCATTAGCCCATGTAAATGCTTGCTTCCTCCTCTGGTTCCTTTTCTTGTTCTACCTCGTCCCGGATGCTTCCCAAGGCTCAGTCATTTCATCACCGTCTATTTTCTCAGAGGCTCACTCGTGTGATCTAATATTATTAATAAAGTCGATCTCTTAACAATAGCCCCCAGGCTCCAGCTAGCCGCAAGAGCTTTACCTAGAGACTGGTCTGTGGTACTGGCATTGGAATCACATCATTGGCTGGCAACTTCGCCTTGATTCACTGTGTTGGTTGTCTCCATCACTGACGTAATTAAGAGCTCAATTCAACGCACCTGCACTGTATACTGACTATCTGATCATGGACTCTACTCATGTACGACCAAAGATCCTTGTGCAAGTGGCTATTGCCGGTTTCCTGTGTACAGGCTCTTCGGGGCATTTGGTTACTGGACAAGTTGGAATCGGTACACACACTCGTCTTTGCATGTCCAAGAGGGCAAGAGAATAGAAAGGCTGTGCAGGAATCTCCAAACGTCGACCGGAACGTCCCAAAAACCTCCAAGTACTAATATCAGTCAAATTTTACCCAGTTTACGAAATCGTGCTTTCCTTATTACCTATATCTTGTAGACCACATTCGAAATTAAATCTCGCGTATAATTGGATTATATATATATATATATATATATATATATATATATATATATATATATATATATATATATATATATATATATATTTCTATCTGTACCGACATAATGAATGTTCTGCTGTGGTTGTCTTCTTCCCTACATTCCTCCTGAAATGCTTCTAATCTATGGATATCTTTTAGCTATTCTGCTGCCTCCACCAGAGTAGAAAAAGGATGTTGTTCGTATGCCTTTCGGTAGCTAGTGTCAGAGTAAATGCATACTAAATTGCCATTGTTGTATCCTTGATTTGCGGAATTTCATCGACCTGCAAGCAAAACATTTTACGGCGCGAATGAAATGGTTAGCCTTTTTGAAGTCTGAAATTTCATATCCAAACGCCGTTGCCTGTCTGGGCCATAGTCTTCATCTTGTTAAAAAAAAACAACCTCATCGGTCTCTTCTTCTTGCGCTTGTTCTATTTAGCTGTCTGATGCTGTTTGGTGTGCAGAGAGGTTCTTCGCCCTTGAATGGGCTTCTTTCCTTCTCTCCTTCCGGTCTGCTTTGTTTCTTTCACGTCTTTGTCTTCTTCCAGAGCACCGAACTGTCGTTTCCGTGTACTATCTCACACTATTCGCCTCACACTAGGAGTTTTCAATTGTTTTCATGATTCCCGATCTCGGACTCCATCTAGTTGCTGGTCCCTTACCTAGAACCCTAACGGCCCGTAATACAGGAGTCGGTATAACAGCGTTGGCTGGCAGCCAGAATGGAATCTTGCCTCGATTTTTGGTACTGTTTATCTAGATCGCTGATGCAATAAACCTGACTGATCTGTATACAAACAGATAGATCTTGGATTAACGACGTATTCGCCCATTCGGTCATGTACGACATGTTAAATCCAACACTAATGGATTCTTAATTCTAAACTTTATCATTTCGTACACTGTACGTATGTCTCTTATATGTTCTGTTTGTATTCTCAAATTACTAAGATAAACCCAACCTCATATTATTGATGAATTGCCCCGAGTTCTTTGCTCACTTTCACAAGTATTGCAAAAAGTAAAACTTGTAAATAAATAAAGCGCCTTCCTTAAGATTTGCTGAACATGAAAAGCACTGAAGATTCTACTAGCCTGCGAACGTAATCAAAATTAAAGGAAAATGAAAAATATTACTTCAAAATTTTCAAAAATGAGAAAGAAGTCTGAGAAAAAGGATTTGGGATTTTTTAAATTTAAAAATCTTTTTTACCGTTTGATTTCAGGAAGATGAAATGGAAATATATGCAAAACGTCAATTTCAAAGCGCACAATGATCTGAATTATTCCCATGAACGTATACAATGATTAGAAAGCACCTGCTAAAACACCAACATATATGTTAGCAACTTGTTCTGTATTAACTTTGTCGATATTCTTTAAATCCAGGAGTATATAAATTACTTTAGATAAAACTATAACATTTTTTGGGGCTAACCGCATTACAATGGCAGTAACCATTTCAGTCTTTTATTCTGTATTTTCCTGCAATAAACGTTGAGGACACTGTAAAGCGTTTAAAATAACTCGTTTCCATTAACAGTCTTCCATTGCTTCCACCAACTGTCTACTACGCTGCAAACGACCCATGACCAGAGGAAAGATTACCAAGCTCTTCATTAGCAGTTTTTGGTTGCTTCATCTTATTGAATGCAGTCTAGCACTCTGCGACTGACTCATCACAAGAGAGATAATCAACTCTACTCACCAGCAGTCTTTGATTTCTCTCAATGACTGGGGGCAGTCTCTAGTACAATGCTACTGACCAATAAAAAAGGTGATATAACCTTCCCTACTAATTAGCGCTTTTTGATTGCTCCCATTGGCTGAGCGCATTTCTAGAACCCTATAACTGGCCCATCTTCAGAGCAGAGATAGCCACGCCCCATCAGAGATAGCTTACTCCTTAGCAGTCTTCGACTGCTTCCACTGGTTGATCGCAGTCTAGTATTCTGCAATTGACAGAGAAACCTACGTCCTACCAGAGATGACCACGCTATACTTATTAGCAGTCTTAGCTTGATATCACTGTCTGATCGCAATTTCATGTTCTGCAACTGACTCATCACCAGAGCAGAAATATCCACGCCCACTCATTAGCAGTCTTCAGGTGCTCCCATTGGCTGAGCGCACTATATAACGCTGCAACTTACTCCCAAAATAACCCCTCACTCTTAGCATAGCGCATAATCTAAAATCAATGTAGTTTGTGCTGGTACTACTCCTGCGTGAATAGTCTTAATTTCCGTGTGCATACAGAAAATTGAAATAAAAATGATTGGAAAATGTTAAATTTAAATGTCCGATATGTGATGGACATTCGATCTGAAGATTTAACAAGGTCCACGTGATGCGCATATTTAAATGGTCCGCAAACCATAGGTACGTGTTAGGGTTTGCATGACATAGGAAGCCACGTTAAGTATTCATTAACAGAGCCATTGCATTTTTAAAATGACCATTTTAAAAATAATTTTTATGGTAATATGAAAGAAATAAATGCAACTCACGTGGATGATCACTCAAAGAGGAAAACGACATTTATTATTTTTGTAATCAGGAGAGGCGTGGTAGATCAATGACCAGACACAGATACAGGGTTCGGTTACCAGATCGAGCCGGTTTGCTGTTTTCTATGTATAGGGAAGACAACTAACTCTCGTCGCCCAATACACTTTTAGACATAAAACAAAACATCTAAAAAAATGGACAACGCAACCAAATCAGCAATGGTGTTGAGGGATAAATTTTTGCCAAAACAAAATAGTATCGATTATTATTGCAAGAAGAAGTAGAAATTATAAATATTTGATCTTGTGATACACAACTTTATTAATTTAAATTTACTTGATTTTTCATAATCAAACGACTAACGGAACGAAAAAGGGTTTTATAAGTTAAATGCCTGGTTACATGACATATTTTTGCTTTTAAAATGTTGCCACAGGAAACGATTGTAATGCATTTAATACTTTAATATAATTGAGTAGTGCGAACACAGAATTTAGATTTTAGCTATCAAACCCGTGGACCCAAATTTCACAGTCGTTGAGTTAGGGGAACTATACTAAACATAAACAGTTATGGATATGCCATTGGCATCTTAGTTAAAAGAGTACATACAATTGCATTGAGCGTGTTACAAACCAGTCATAATTGATCCTAGTTCAAATCTCAACATTAATATTGAAAGTTAAAGTCCTTGGTCCTAGTTTTGAAGGAAGTTTGTGATTTAAATTGTTAAATGCTGTCAAATGTCGATTTGTTTATACTTCCTCATAATGCAAACTGATGGATCAATAGGAATAATCAGCAAAAAAACCCAGATTCAAAATTTATAAACCTTTTAGGCGTATCATTCAACCTAGCGTAGCACCTACGCAGCTAATTGCGTATCATTTAGCATGACCAGATATGACCAGTTGTATTATGTTAGGGTATTTCAACACATGGAAATGTTATACAAACTGGAATTGGATATAAGAAATATATATTAATGTTGAGGGAAAATATCTTAGAAGTTATTTTTAATCTTGTTAATATTTTGAACTTGAGTTTCAAATTCTCGTGATAAGTATGTAAAATTCATATTTTGCATGCGCAATAAATGGTTTTCTTATGAACGCAAGTCTAATCGGTGCTTGAAAATGGCAAATCTTATTCGGACAATTGACATACTTAATGACAGGTCAACAAACTATAATTAGCCTCCCTATACTTGAGGAGAGCCAATGGCATGGCTGTCAAATCAATTATTGGCACCGCTTCATAAAACAACGTACGCCAAAGATTATTTTATTTTACGTACGACTTTCATACGTCAATATAGTTTCACTAATGAGAAATACATGAGTTTTTCTGCTAAGTTTTCCCTACATTTTTGCGTAACGGAAAGATAAGTACTAGGCTGGCGAGGGTACAAAGTTTTCCGTAAATCTGTTTATGGTCAAAGCTGATTATTTTGAGATGTTCCCTGACATTACATTGTCAATGTCAATGTTGATGTTATTGTTAATGTTAATGTTAATAACAATATCAAGATCTCAATTCTAAATGAAAGAAACGAAAATATTAATTTGTGTACAACATATTGAAATCTCTAGTTATTGGAAGATAAAAACATCCAAATTTAAGCTAGTGCTTTGATATTGATTGGAGTGTAAGAGAAGCGTGCTCCAATCAATAATTCATATCCTGAATATAATAAGGACATTGAAATGAATTTAGATTAAGCATTTATTATTGTTCAGCTTTCACTTGGTAATGGAAAAAGCCTAATTAATAAGCCAGTTCAATCGGATAGAAGTCAAATGATGTTTTATTGCACCATTCAATCAATAAAACCTTATTAGATTTCGTTGTGAAGTTGGGAACAAAGTAATTGATAATCACCATAGGGAATAATTAAATTAATTAGGTTTACAATGTGAATGACCACTGGAAGGTTATGGACATGATCCAAAAGGTCGTTACTTGGAAAAATACCGTCCACACTCACACTCTACCCCCCCACTAAAACTTGATATAAAGTTAAACCTGTCCTTGGAAAGCACGCGAGAAGCACGCGTCATTTTAGACAAATATCTTTTGAGATTGGATATAGCACTTGTGATTAAACAGCTTCCAGAATATAAAAAGGCTTTGAGCTGTTTTATTCTCAGTGAGGGTCCATGCTCAAGAGTATTATGTCTATTTCTTACAGGTAAGAAACTTATGCTTTATACTCGCTTTTGGAAGATTTTATAGTGAGTTGTGGTACTCTTCTGAATTATTTTTATTTCATTAATATAATGTAATAGTGAGTTCTCTTTTCTACTATGAAATATTTTACTGATTTAATATTTTACTGAATTGATGTACATTGTATTTATAATATAATATTATTGAGTTCCCTTCTTCCACAATCATAATGTAATTTAAATATTTTACAGCTTCGCTGTTCATTAGTATTTGTTTGAAATAATTACTAGCTTCATGTTATAATTTAATTGAGAATAAATATATATTCTTTAAATAATAAGTACAACATTCACAGATCTTTTTCAGGTCTTTACCTTACAATAAATAAAATAAAATACATTTATTACAGTTATTGAATTTTAGGCTCTTTAAATACTTAAATCACTTGTATTCAAAAATACAGAAAAATGAATGGACAAATGAAATACTAGATTGTGGAAGAACTATTTAATAAGTATTGTAATATGTATTGTATGTATTTTCAACATAAATAAATTTACATGTTGTATCTTTAGAATATGTATCTATATATATGTCAATAAAGTGCGGGTCCATGCTCAAGAGTATTATGTCTATTTCTTACAGCGATCCCACCTCTTCGCAGCCAAGCATTCCCCACAAAAAGATGTAACCGTATCTACACCATCATATGTGACACCTTATTCTTATGAATGCTGAACTTTCTGCCTTCTCGTAATTAGACACGAGAAGAAGGTTATGATAGAAACGTCTAAAAACAACATCAGACAAATCCTATCATAATAACAATGTCAATGTCAATGTTAATGTTAATGTTAATGTCAATGGTAATGTCAATGTCAATGCTAATGTTAATTGTAATGTTAATGTCCATGTCAATGCTATTGTTAATGTCATGTCAATGTCAATGTCAATGTTAATGTCAATGTCTGATGTGTATCTTATTTTAATTATATCATTGCCAAGTAAATCTTTTTTCAAACATATGTTTATATTATGTTCGTAAAAGATTAACATGTAAACACTTGTATGCGTAATGATATATTTTTCTTTGTTGATTACCCCAAAATATACAAAATTGTCTACATTTCTACTCCTTATTATAATGAGATAATTTTTAAAAATAAAACGAAAAGAAATTTTTACAAATAGCCATTACTATTAACAATCATCGTCATCGAAAGAGATCCTCAATAAACTGAAATTAATAAGTGATTTGATAGTGAATAACAATAAGAATTATTTCATGCAGACTGGTATGTAAATAACAATACGTGTCAGCTAAAACAAGAAAATAACACTGTAGGGATAATTGTGTTATTTAAGTATATTCAAAATAAAAAGTTTTTGAGAAATAACGATATCTGTATAGTGCTTAGTTCAAATGGAATAGCACACAACATTTAATTTCGACACATTTAACACAACATTTCATTTAATGCCCACTATACCCAAAGTAAGATATATGAACAATTTCAATATAAGAATTTGCGTATTTTTCAAGTGCCCTGCAATATTGAATTTCCTTAATCCCCCCTCTCTCTCTCTCTCTCTCTCTCTCTCTCTCTCTCTCTCTCTCTCTCTCTCTCTCTCTCTGTATATATATATATATATATATATATATATATATATATATATATATATATATACAGAGAGAGAGAGAGAGAGAGAGAGAGAGAGAGAGGGTCAGACAGACAGACAGACATATGCCTGTGCATATGTACATTTTTGTGTTTATGTGTAAGTACTTGTACATGTATGTAAATTTAGAATATAAACTAAAACATTTCATATGATGTGTGAATGGTTGCTTGCTTAAGTAAGTTTCCTGAAAAGCAATACACTGTAAGACAAAAGTTTCACAAATGATATCATGTATTGATAGTTGCGTCCAGTATGTTCAAAGTTCAAGTATACAATTAAAACCTAACAAAACTTTTCCTACGATACAACCACCATAGATGAATCATGCTTATCCGGTGTTGACAATAGTTTGAGAACGCATTATCATGTTTCAACCGGTGGTACAAACAATCCTTTTATTCGAAAACAAATGATCAGTCTCAAGGCTAAAAACGGAATACGACTTAATTGTTAAATCATTTCCAACTGCAAGGCATTTAAGGTACACATAAAGTTAGATGTATGAAGGATAAGGAAGGATAAGGACGGGAAGATAATGAAATATTTTGGTCAGTATTTTGAAAATACATGACGCCAAGAGAGGTACAGGTAAAATACCTATTTTTGAAAGTTACATTGAAATCAGCATTATTTAAGTACAAGCTGTATTAATTTACGTACTGCAATCAATACGTTGACAACTGGTAGTATAGGAGCAATTTAAAGGGTTAGGTTCGCGTTTGATTGTAATTGGCCGTATGTCAGATTTTACTGATTTTTCTCTATATGAATCTTCTATACGGATACATCATACATCAGTCTTGCTGTTGACATAGGTATTAGTCTTTACTGTTTTAAAGTAAAATGATGATGATGTTACAAACCGCAAAAACACGAAATGAAGTGCATCGATGTTCTATTTATATCAAACAAATGTGCTAGAGCAAAAAGTTAATGTTCCAGTTTCTGCTAATATTTAATTAATATTTATCACGGCTCGGGTGGTCTAGTGGTCAGAGCGTCCGCCTCGGAAGTTGGAGGTTGCGTGTTCGAACCCCGGCCGTGTGATACCACAGACGTATAAAAATGATACTAATAGCTGCCTTACTAAGCGCTCAGCGTTGGAGGGGGGTTAGTGTTGGGTCTGGTCAGCCGGGTGACAGGATAATGTGACTGGGTGATGCCTGATGATGTTCCAGTGCTAGACATGACTATAAATTACTACACTCCAGACATCGTGGAGATATGACTAATATTGTTGTCAAAGCTACGTAAAAGCCCAACACACACACACACACACACACACACACACACACACATCTAAGTTGATTTATTTCTTGATAGCAACATTATTCCAAAAGATGATTCAAACAGGCAAATATTATCTTATTTGTATAAAACTGTTTGCATTAGGATATCATTTTTTCATGATGAAATTAATCCGTTTATACCAAATATTAAAGTTGTTAAATAATGGATCTAGTTTTTCTAATATTATATTGGTTAAGTAGATAAAATTACTTTAATAGAAAAATGACAGCAATGTTTCTCTATCCTCAGAGAAAAACTTGTAAATTCCTATACTCGGCCTTTTTTAATAAAGAAAAGTGACCATTACGAGTTAGGGTGTGTTTGTGTGTGTGTGTGTGTGTGTGTGTGTGTGTGTGTGTGTGTGTGTGTGTGTGTGTGTTTGGTTACTAACATGTGTTAGTTGCATTTTTTGTCACAATAACAGTTCTGTTTCATTCTTTAAATCATCAAACGTAAAATAGAGTTGCTTATATTTATTGCATGTCCCCCTCCCCTTCCCCATCCACCAACATACACACCAGGATATAGATAATCCAAATAAATATTGCTACAAACGGTTGACAGGAAGAAAATGTAAGTTTGGCAAATTTAAATCTGCCCAAATATATCACATTGTGTTACGTCTGATATAAGTCAAGTTTATACTAAACAAATTTTTTAGACCATTATGCCACCTGGAAAGACGGACCCTGTCATCACCTCCACGTCATTTAAATTTTCCTGTCCGGTATGCATGTCTAAAGTTACCTTGTATATTCTCAGATCGTATCTGATGTTTAAGAAAAAAAAATCGGATATGTTCCGGCAGATTTGACCCTGCTAAACCTAAATTTCCTACCTGTCTGCCGCCCCCTGGTTTCTCGGTGGTCTAAGGCGCATGCTTTTACAGATTGCAATTAGCAATATTGTAATTCACCTTGGTCCGCGGTAGTGTAAGAGCTACACGAAAACGATTGGCTATGGCCAAGGTCATTTGGTCTAGTAAGAATAAAAATTGTTTAGTTATTAGATTTATTTCATAGTAAAAGTAGATAAGGGTTCTTCATACATGACAAATTGTATTCTTATTGCGTTATTCGAGTGTTAAGAGACCACATAATCTATCTCGCGAGAACAGGATGATAATTTGTGGTATATAACCCTTTATGAGCGTTCTTCAGTCGTATATCTGAAACCTTGAAGGCCAGATACATTTAGTGCCAGTCACCGCTCTTAGACACACAAACCATAGCAAAGAAACATATTCCGAGTCATCGACATGAACTGTTGGGAATTAGACAGAAATAAATACTGATGAAAGTAGTAAACAGGGATGTAGGTTTAGCATATTCAAATCTACCCTAATATATCACATTTAGGTATATCTGATATGCCATTTCTCCCAATGACAATACAAAAAAAAGATTCTGCCGTGATATCAATCTAAGATGTTTCATATATTGTCTCATAAGAAAAATAATTTCACATAATTGCGATATGTTTCATATATTGTCTCATAAGAAAAATAATTTCACATAATTGTCGGCACACACACACACACACACACACACACACAAATAGCGGTGAATAAATAAACGATTTTATACATCAGGATATATTTTTTATTTATTCTGTGTATGCTTAAAACTACAAGTTATAAATTATTTTAAAAATCCCGCCATTTAAATTTTGAAGGAAAATCTATTTAGAGCAAAATGTTTTTTTATATAAGCTAAAATAATCAATCTGATATTGTATTTATCCGCGATGGACCTCGGTATTGAAACAATATTGAGCTATTTGCATTTTAATTATTTTGTTGTTTGAAGACTAATTAAGATGCAACGAGGGTTACCGTTATCATATACTTTGGGCCTTGCATTCAATGCACTTGACTAATATCACGATACCATGCAATGGGACCTACCGTATTGGTCTTCTTCTAGTCAACTCGGTTTCTTGATTAACAGTCATACATTTACAAGTACAGGTACATTGTGGTCGGCAATAATAATAAAGGAGATAAATCTGAAACAATCCTGAAATACACACAACGAAAGTTCGTGTTAACTCTGAGATTGTCGTAAAAGTCAAAGGAGCGACCCAAACGGATCTAAAAAAATACGTACATTGACAAAACCAATAATTTTAACCGCGACTATACGTTGCCCGAAGAGAGATATGTATTAAATCCGTTTGCCGCTGATGATCAACGCCATCCACTTTCGTTTAACTTTCTGGACGATTTTCGTCAAATGGGTTTGTGTAACGTGATGAACGATTGTTCTTGTAACTATCGTAAACGCATACTTTTAAGTTTAGTTTTGGTAACATGATACGATTTCTTTTAATTCCTTCCTAATTTGCAGCATGGGCAGGTTTGTGGTAAATGTTGGATAAAAGGCTCACCATAATGGCTCCTCAGTAAGTCACTCACTGTCCACTGATGCTGTCCACATTGTTTCTTGTGATTTGGAGACTGACGTATCCGACGAGCAGCAGTAATTGGAACCGAGGGTGACATTTTTACTTCTGTCTTCCCTCTTTTTTTCTTTTGTCGAGGAAGTTGCCTTGAATGGTGTTATTAACAGCTTGTGAGATTCAGCTGAAGATTTACATAAAGCTCATTACATTCTCTGCGAGGAACCTCAATCCATATCGCTTGTCCTTGTAATGGAGATGCGGGACCTGCAGCTGTGGGAGGCCATCGAGAGATATTTTGTAATGATCAAGAAACGGCGAGGTACAGTAAAACGATGGAGGAGATCCTTCAGAGAAAACTCTACAGGCAGCATCTCGATGTGGTGGACCAATATTGCAAAAACAGTATAAGTCAGAAGACGAAAATTTGGACATAAAGAGGATGACGAAGAGTATAAAAAAGATCACGCATGTATGGACAACTTTCGAGGCAATAGCAACTTTTGTTCTAATATCGATAAAATAACATTTTTCAAGCATGTCGGCATAGAATACAAGGATGTGGACACAGACACGAATGTCATGGCATTAGGCGAAAAAACGACTGATGGAGGTGATGGGGCAACAGCGGCTGCGAGAGATTTTAATCCGACCAGGGTGGAGGCAACAAAAATATCGCTGAGGTATCTTATATTCTTGTGTTGCAATCGTTAGGCAAACGTGTTAATCCAGATCAAGTATCCTCTGCTGTAGATATTTAAGAATTTCTAGATGTGAAAATGAGGACTGATGAGTACAGACAATTTGTAGGATGTAGGTCAATTTATTATTGATTATTTGATTAATTATTATTTTATTGATTATTTTATTATTTATTATTACAGTTTAATCTTCAATATTGGCTTCAATTATGATAGTTTAACAAGGTGGTATTAGATCTTATTAAGTGCATAATATTTTGTTTCACTTGAAACTTTTTAATATGCCTGCAAGTTATTGTAGAAAACTATGACCATAATCTGGTCAGGAGATTTTGTTTTTCAGCTCGAAATGGCTGAATATAAAATAACAGAGGTCAGTGGTTTGTAATATGGTCCTAGACAACGTAAAAAATGGCAAGGTGCTTGCTAGAGCAGAATAAGTTGAAGTTATTAAGTACCAAATTTGATATGAAAATGCGTGCAGATCAGTTTGACAGTACAATACAAGTTTTAACTACAATATTTAAAATTGCAGACACAATATATTCTTCATGTGCAACAATCCAGTCACCTGTTATGTTAAAAACAATGGTGAGGGAATTAACTATCCTTTAAATGGTAGTTATGAAAAAGACATTGACATCGTATGGATTTCTAGAACTAGTGTAGCAGTGGAGAGGATAGATTGTGCAGTTTCGTATCAGACTCAAAATGGCATATACCTCATTGAGAACGAACAGTCTATACCAGGATTATATTACCTCCGTCAGATCAAGAGCCTCCATGGTATGGTTTTCCAAACTTTTTATTTCCAATGACTTCAGAAATAAGTGGACTCCGGTATCTTTCATGCTCGGAGATAAAAGAGTATATGAAAAAATATGCGATCAATGATGTCCAGCTGTCTCAATTTCGTGATTTTTGTGGCGAAGTGCATTATGGACAAATAGAACAAAAAAGGCCAGCAAATTATTTTCATTTAATTTCGAAATAATAATTCCAATGGGAGTATTTAAGCCTGATTATGTGTTTCTAATTCGCTGCCAAAAGTGGCCTTCTTTGGCATCTGAGTGGATCACAAGGAGAAGGCCGTATGGCTGGCCCACATAAAAGCAAATCAAAGAAATAGTAGCCAAAGGAATATATTTTGCCCCAGTTGGCTGTAAAGGTCACAGAAATGAAGATCTACAATGGAGATATTCTTTCAACGAAGCCGAGAAACGGCTTGTCCATTCATTCAATACTACGCAAGCGAAATGTTATGCTCTGGTAAAAAGAGTAATATCTGAAAATGTGACGCCGCATTTTGAGAACGATACTATCAGCACCTATTATCTAAAGACCATAATGTTCTGGACGACAGAACGGACCTATCCAGAAAATTAGGTCCCAGCCAATTTGATAGAATGGGTTTTCAATGTGCTTCACAGACTACTCCAATGTGTGGAGAAGGGAAATTGTCAAAGTTATTTCATCCCAGGCGAAAATCTGTTTCTTCATAAAGTTACAGAGGAGAATAAGAAAAGTCTACAAGAGTGCATTGAGCATATCATTGTAGATGGCTAGCCAGTTTTGACTAGGCTATCTAACTTTGCTTTTGATCATGTCTTCATCCGGTATATCCAAAAAGGAATATATTTTGCTTGAGAAAACAAGTTGCATGTTTAGTAAAACATGCAAACTATGCATACATGCGTGGAAATCTCAAATCCACTCTTTATACTGCATACAATATAATTCGAATGTATTTCAATCATTCACAGAATTCATTAAGCAGTTATGCTCGTTTGGATGTGCAGATACAAGACATAATATACCGCAGCTTGAATTATGAAGTGGAGAAGGGTAATTTGCTTGAGAGGCGTGCCGTGATGGCGGTGCAGATGTCTCCTAGAAGAGATGTTATATTTATGAAGAACGAGATCTATGCAGTCCCAGGCAATGCAAAAGTTGAGATGTTTATGGTTGGGCACGTACCAGATCCCTTGAACCCTTTGTCCAGATGCAGACAGTGCTTGGTGGTCGACCCAAATTTGTACACAACTTATCTGGGTTTTCAAACATACTCTGATATGAGATTAAAGAAGAAGCTGACAAAGCCATCTCAACGATGGAAATTATATGTAGTGTGTCTCCCAATTCCCATCTGCCAGCTTCCTTAAATCTGCTCGGCGATTGCTATCTGAAGAGAGAAAAAGTAAACAAGGCGATGGAGAAAGTTTTCCCTTTCAATGCAGAGGAACAGTATGAGAAACGCTGCACCCTGACATGTGGCCAGGCTTGTGTGGAGAAAACTATTGGAAAGATGGTCAAAGAGTCGTGATGAAGATTATTAGGTACAAACAATTTCAAAACAACACATTCTTCTTTAGAAATATGGAAAAAAGTGACCTGACGCATATAAAGGAGAAGTTCGGATTAAACGATTTTAACGTGGAATATGGATGCAAAATTATATTTTTTAATGATCAGTAGAAGCGTAATTAAAATTAGGGAGCTTTTAAGGAAATGTTTTTCTTTATTACATTAAAAATACATAGATGGCGAATTTTAACGCACACAGATATATATATATATATATATATATATATATATATATATATATATATATATATATATATATATATATATATATATATATATATATATATATATATATATATTACAACGTTTGCTAAATAAACAAAACAAAATACGAATTTTATTCAGAATCAATTGTGGGACACCCCCCCCCGAATTTAATATAAATTTGATAGAATACAAGGATTCATCGAAGCCATTAGGCCGAGATGAATCCAATCGTTATATCTAATTATTCCCTTACCCCCAATTCGGATACAAAATGCGAGCATGGTTTTGTATCGTTTACATATGCAGCTCTCATGATTTCCAGATATTTTAGCTATAGAGAGTTGGTGGAATTCAAGGCAAATTATTATTTTTATTATTTTATGTGATGCATAGAAGAATTTGGACAAGTGTGAATTAATGAAAATCCTTTTATTACGTACTTTCGTTTCTGGTTTTAAGATACAAGAGACGGAAAACAAGCTGGAGTGTTCATTATATATTTTGAATCAATGTAGACAATTATATCGCGTAAGCTAACAATGTCAGTGCTATTTCTTATCGCATCCTTACCGACTAGCATATTTATCTCTTGAAACATGCATAGAGGATCTTACACGTGTAATCATTTCATACACAAGTTTAATATTATTATATACTAAGTGCACCTCGTAACACATTACGTTATTCAACGAGTTTCACAATTTAAAATCATACGAATGGAAATAAATATTATATTATCCCATAAATTTAAGACTTGTGCATTACTCATAAACGTTGATGCAAAACTTTACCAGGAGTGTCACAACAGTCAAGCCAATAATTTTGAAAATACGTATGTAATCATGTTCTTGAACGGAAGCACGTTGTAAATGAATATACAATTAAACTTCTTTGCAAGTTTCATTCATATTATATACGTATTACTTTACAAATTAAATTCCTGATATATTTTATCCTTTATCAACAGTTTTGAACAAGTTTAGTGCTTAAGATACAAGTTCAGTGTTTAAGTTACAAGTTCAGAGCTTAAGTTGCAAGTTCAGTGCTTAAGTTACAAAAAAGTTCAGAGCTTAAGTTATAAGTTCAGGGCTTAAGTTACAAGTTCAGTGCTTAAGTTACAAGTTCAGGGCTTAAGTTACGAGTACAGTGCTTAAGTTACAATTTCAGGGCTTACGTTTAAAGTTCATTGCTAAAGTTACAAGTTCAGAGCTGAAGTTACAAGTTCAGTGCTTAAGTTACAAGCTCAGTGCTTAAGTTACAAGTTCTGAGCTTAAGTTACAAGTTCAGAGCTTACGTCACAAGTTCAGTGCTTAAGTTACAAGTTCAGATGAACAAAGATAATCATAATAATGTTAAGCACTAACGTGGACATAGCCTATCATAAAATCAGCATAGGTGATGCTTCGTCTTATATATATATATATATATATATATATATATATATATATATATATATATATATATATATATATATATATATATATATATATATATATATATATTGCCATTGAAATATATATTTGGAAATTAATGTGAAAGTGACCTTTATAGAACGGACAGAACAGAATTTGCATTGTTAGTTATTTTTATCAATTATATGCTATGGTTATGTAAAATTGTATTTTGTAACAGACCAGATCCAAAATAAAGTTCATTGTCAACCTGACCATAACATTGTTTATATTCCTCTGAGTGTAGTATTAGGATGATTATCTGAATTTGAGACAAGTACATTAGTTTTCTCACAAAGACTGACATATCATCAGTGATGTTTGTCACATTCTTTATTATAAGTTTAATAATAGATGGGTCCCGAAGTATGCGAGTGGTCTAAAGCGCTTACCGTTGCGGATCACTTCCATTTCCCCTCTGTCATGGGTTTAAGTCCTGAGCTTAGCCAATGTGTGTATGTGAGAAAGCTTGCTGGTAGCTTCTTGTGAGTCGGTGGTTCTTTAAGGGGTTTTCCCAGGTTCAACCGCCACCATAGACACTGGCCTCCACATGTAGCCTATCCTGTGCTGAACAATGACGTTAAACCATATAACAACAACAGCAATAATAATAATAATAATAATAATAATAATAATAATAATAATAATAATAATAATAATAATAATAATAATAATAGATTTTGTCTTGTTTACAGTCTAGATTCTTCACATCAGAATTATCTAGAAATCGAAAAAGAAATCATTTTCAGAAAATGATAATTGTGACCTAGGTCACGTTGAAGACAATATAATATTGTTTACTGGATAAATTAATTATTTCTGCGATAACATCTGGATATAAATCTTTGTTGTGTACAGTATTTTGAATTAGGTGAAGTTATTTAATTCAAATTGTTCTTTGCTCGAAATACAAAATTCTCCATACTATTCTCAGAATGAGACATTAACTTTGAATTATAGTGAATTCCAAGAAGGACTTATTATATTAGTGTGATCCATTCAAAGACTATTAGTACATCATTATAATTCAGGCCATTGGTGCATTAGTACATTAGAGTAAATCTGGTATTTCTCACCGTTCAAGGGAATAAATTATAATTATCCAAAGGTGATTTTTAGACGCGCACAAATTAACTTAATTATCTAAGAGTGAACAGATTTAGTGTTTGAATCTTGATCGACCGGTAACCAGTGAAAACAACAGAGCAGAGGAGGTGTGCTCAGTTATTCTCTTTTTTAAGTTTCCATACTACATACTGAGATGTACGAGATAGAAGTGAATTACAATAATCTAGTCTTTTAAAGGACCTAGGAACACACAAGTATTTTAGTGGCATCAGCCGAAGAAAACAATTCTAAAAAAGCTGATGCGTCTAACCTCCTGATAAGCAACCTTGCATATGTTGATTACAAGTTGGTGTATTGAGAGCGTACTGAAGAGAAAGACAACTCGATTTCGTACTGACTGTGCAAATTTAATGTTGGTATTGCTGATACGTATTGTTTGAGGTAAGGGATACGAATGAGAATGTCTTTTCAAGTGATCACGATGGTTTCAGATTTATCATCATTCATCTGCAGATTGTTCTGAGTATGCATCCTCACTTGACCTATGTCATGACAACCTTTTCAATCATCTTAATGGAAAATTACCCAAACTGTAAACAAATTCGTTTCTAGAATCTTCTACAGTTATAATGAAGAATGGGTCTTGAATTCGAACTCAAGTAAACAGCCTATTTATAGTTTACTCACAGGATAAAGAACAGGTACACCAACATTCTATACTCAATCATGAAAAAAGGACAAGAACACAAACTAAATTAAATACTCCTAACTGATACATCAGTAAAGAATCGATGTCAGTATAAAGGTTCTGATACATCAGTAAAGAATCGATGTCAGTATAAAGGTTCTTGACACGACATGGTCAAACGGTTGATCTTGATATAAAACTCGTAAATGAGCAGCTTCGACAAGTAACGTATTGATGAACCAGAACAGACTGGTTTTGTCAGCTTGAGATTTGCTTTTTTAAGACTAACATCATTAAAGGCACCGTTGAGAATCTTTCGGATTCGAATGCCGGATTGGAAAACAGTTTTCGAAGCTTATCTGGTTCACAATCAAGAGAAAGGTCGACTAGAATTATTTGCTTTTGCAGATTTTCCTTTGGTTTGCCAGATACTTGATTATTTATGAGCTTGAAAAAAGGTATTTTTTTCAAGGTCGTTGGTGGACTTTGTTCTTAGATACGTGTTCGTTTGAAAGTATTGGGCCATCCAAGCTTGTTGGCAACTTTAAAGACTATCTGGACATTACTTACATGCTTTCATAATCGCAAATACAATTGCTGATTCATTGCGTCAAATAAATAATTATTTTGGTCATGAGACTTTGGACAGAATAGTTACATTTAGTTAATTTACGTCTTGGTCCATCAACAATTGCATACTGATAATGAGAAGACAACTCGCGAGGTACTGGCGACGCTCTCTTTGCTAACGAATACTCGTTATAGGAATGGCCCATTCCTGATATGTACTCGGAATAAATCCACAAAAGCAGATAATGATAGTTGTTTTTGCAATGAAAGGCCGACTGGACTTTGTTTTCATGTTCAACGTGTCTCAGTTGGTAAAATGCATAGGTAACACACCTGTAATAGTTAAACAGTTAATAGCGACATGTCTTTCTCAAGTTTTCTGCCGCTAAATTGCTAACTAGTTTGTCTAGCGATGAATTCAAGAATGGTACGAATTGATGAACTATATTTGTTCGAGTTTAAACAGCATGCAGTTTATTCATATTGTTTGGGATAACACTAATTTGTGCCTTTGACGCTTATGCTCCTGTTAGCATTATTAAATGGCAATCATACCCATACATATTTTTTTTTACCTGGTTCAAGTCGTAACAGCCAATCGTATACGATACATGCAGCTCTATGCGCATTTATGATGTGTCAGTGATCATGGATTTTGAAATCGGCATTGCTGAAAGCTTCAAGACAGATCCAGTAATGAATGGCCATATATTACATACTAATATCATCTATGGTTATGATCAAGTTTGTTGGTGAATAGAGTTGTTCTCTTCAAATCCATTTCGCTTTGTAGCGATTTAAGAAACGCCTCAGCTAAATCCTTGCCATGATGCAGTATGGGCGGCTCAGCTTGTCCGTGATATCTGATATCAGTGTAACAAACCCTGAGTGGGAATTGTTCAGCAACGTATGTTGTATCTTTTGTATTCATTTGATCCTGGTGATTTGCATGATTGTTAAGACATCCAAAGGCCGCATATATTATATAGAGTATTTTCAGTTTTTGGGACATCGTTGTAAACGTCATTGTTTCAGCAGGTTCTACTATATTCGAATGCTGTGATTTTTCACTGATTTCACAGCATTAAAAGTCATGGTCTTCAATCAGCTGTTGTTTGCTAAATATCTGGAAACAGCTTCTGCGTGGAAATTTCTGACTTTCAGCTTGCTGTTTTGTTCAAACATTCGGGATGGATTATTTCTATACACATAATGAAATAGCAGCTCTGAGCCAACCATAGCAAACTGGTATAGCTTTGTCCATATGGTGATAGTAAACATGGATTGTCACTTTGTGTGAGACAATTTTCTAACAATTCCTTCCTGATATTCAAAAGTGTCCTTTGTTGATAGAATTCGTAATTCAAAGCATGTTGGGTAAGGGCAATACGTGTTACATAATTATTATTACGACTTTAGACCGATTCTTGAATAAATAAAGTACCCGTCAGTGACTTAGCCATAGCATTACGGTCAAATTCGCGGTTACTTCAAAGAGAACCTTGCCGCGGTGGTGAGAAACTCTGTTTTGCCATCAGTCATTGATGAAACCGGTCGGATTAGGCTTAGAGAACGGAGACCCGATATTATAGCGTATCAGTGTAACTTCCCCAAACAGTTTTCAAAGAGACCACCAGTATTAAATTAAAACTAAGAGTGACATTTTGTGCGGGTTTCTCAAGCAGCCATACATTACTATGTTACTTTCATTGTGAAAGATTCAGTTTGGACGTAGAAAGACTAGGTCACAGAGAAGTGAAAGAAGCTTTAGGAACTCCGGAAAAGATTTGGAGTTAAAATATCTTTTCCCGAATCTATATTTCATTCCTAGCTAGGTGTCGTAAGATTTATACGATATAATGTGCGTTTCATTTAGTAGAAATTCAATCTTGTATGTATAGCTGAATTACTAACATGTAGTACTGTAACGTAGAGCAAACTAATAATGTTAAAGACTAATGTATATAGTTGTTAGGATAAAATCAAAGTGGATGGTGTAATCTGCTGCGATGTTGCTTCGTGGTGCAAAACTGAATTTAATAGTGATTTGTGTTAGACCTGGTATTTGTTTGTATTTTAATATATAGTTTTGGATTGTGTAGAGTTAGGCGTAGTTGGCCTTGTGCACGTATAATTATGCATTTTATATGTATGTGTCTTTCATAATTTGTAAGGAAGGAAATGCGTCGAAATATTGTTGATATTGATAGTTTACTATGTAGATGATTAGGAATATGCGTTTATTTATCAGAAGTTGTGATATTATTGTTGTTGTAATAGCATTTATTATAGAACAAGCATGTGTGAAACATTTAGATGTGAGTGTATTAGTTGATCTAAAATTGCCATTATGCTGATGATAGGTCTGTGATAGTATATGAATTCTCCAGTGTTTGAACAAGGAGGCAAAATTGTACGTTCCTTCTAATCCACGGGAAGCTTTACTGGTGGCATATGACATCACCCGAAGATTAGAGAGCGAAGACGTGGAGGGTCGGGAGAATAGGCAGTAAGACGCAAGTTACAGATGAGTAACAAAGAAGTGACACGGGAAGGAAACATTGTCACCTTTAATTTCGCGTGATGAAATAACTGGCAAGTTGAATAGGTCTTGTACTGATTGGAAGCAGTAGCATTGAAAGAATTGTCCTCTAATTGTTGAATACTGTGATGTTAAATTCTTATACCTTTCATTGTATTAATTGTATATATTGTACACCTAGACCATCGGCTTTGCTGGCTGGGGGCTCGAGGTTATTAAGCATTTGAATTGTTTATCCTACACCGAAGTAAGCAACTGGTTTGATGGTCCTTCACTGGATAACGAGGGTAAAAATAGTTAAAAACATATCATCATCGTTCCTTGAATTTTTCAGTAACAGTGGCGGAACATAACTTGGTGTTGAGATATTACTCGAAATGATTAGTATTCGGAAATAAGCACTTCAACTTGCAAACATGTCAAGAGTCCATCCTGGTTCTCTATTGGTATTTTTCCAACGTACCTTGACTGATTGTATCATTTATAGGCTTGATGTTTTTTCGATTCAAAATTGTACGAATATCGTTGTAAATCCATCCAAGTTACAATTTAGCGGCATAATTAAATGCAGCTGCAGAACAATATCAGGAGGTACAGAATAATTGTCACGTGATTCTTTTAATTCATTACTGCGCTTGTGAAACGAAAATTCCGGTACTTGTAATATGTGTGCATTTATAGCGGCCTCGGTGAAAATTATAAACGTAATACAAAGACGACTTTCTCGCCAACCAAAATACTCAGAAGTTTCAGCAGCAATGGCAGATGCAATATGAGGACGGTTTTTTTATCCATAAAAACGCCTTCTGAGGCAAGTATGTCACTTTTTTGCATATGTTGGCATATGAATATTACGCTAACTCAAGAATTGTTTCAGTTGTTTTATCATTAAAACCGGTTGCGGATTATCTGGAACTAACATATGTTCTAATAATAAAAGAATGTCGACTTGGGCATACGGCTTGATATTCGTTCTCCACGCTACTGTGCTATTTTGCTTAGTTTAATCACCTTCGAAATATGTAAATATAAGGGAAAAGCGTTATCTAATTGCAAATTCTAGCAATAAATTGTTTTAATTTGTTTAATTTACTAAGATTGGACGCTGAAATCACTTCTATTTTCTCAACAGCGTTGGGTGTTTTCTCAACAGTGTCGGGTGTTTATAACAAATGCTATTTTCACCAAATATTCGGTGACGAGCGCGATAATATTTGCAAGCAGATCCGAACGGTTGACGAAGCTTACAAGCTTACGATATGATTTGACTCCGATGCCGTGTTTAAGACATAGTCTAGCACCTTTACCAACAAGAAATACGATCAAATATGACTTACAGTATTAATAATGGCTCGTTTTGTTGCAAAGTCAATATTTTCCAAGGCATACACCTTTGCATTTATTATGTCACAGTTCCAGGTATCCACCTTAGATATTAAAATTTTCACTTAATTTAAATACTGAATTTATAGTAATTCGAAATTAGACATTTGGAAATAAAGAGGCCTTTTCTTTTTGGCACTAAAACTCGTCTGAAAAGTTTAATAATTGTGTCTTTCCATATTAGATCAAATGACTTGTGACTGAGTATTGCGCCAACCCGAATGTGACCAGACCTTGAACCTTATATAAAAAAACATCAAATGTCTTTAGAGCTTTTGTGGATGCATGCCATTATTTTATTAATACCAAAAGGAATTGCTCTTAATAATTTACCCCATGTCATCTTCACTTCTTAAGCTACTATGTTTGCTTGGTATTTCAATGTCGGCATCATTGTCAACATTGGAGCATTTATATATAATCGACGTCGGCGCGTTCTTTTCTTGCACAATCTCAAATAATGACAGATGACGTTCTTTCTGAAAATATTTCCCTAGTTTACATCGTTCCTTTTCCAAAATAATTTTAATGTATCAAGATGTATAACATATTGGGCCTCTTTGATAGAAATGTATGATCCATTCAAAGGAAACGGCGATTTAATCTCTTCTCTATCATTGCGAACATTCCAGTTATCGAGTAAATTAACACCATGATTAAACTTCGCCATAAATTGTCTCAAAACTCTATATAAATCTATCTGTTAAATTTTCCTCAATATGTACCATGATAATTCCATAATATAAAATTAAATATATCCGCCTGTGTTGTGCTTGTAAATTGACATCTTTTAAAATTATTGGCCCCCAACTGTTCATGATGTTAAGAATGTTTAGTGAAACTAAATACGCATCAAAGCTTTGTGTGTGCCACGTACCTCTAAATGGCATAAACGTCACATCATCGGACCTGCTTTCATTTCACCATATACAACTCGAGCATCAACGTCTATTATAATTAATAATCTATATTATTTCAATCAGTTAGACTTGAACTGGCAATATTATCATCTTTAGCATGACGCCTTATCTATCATGCAACTCACAAGTAAATGGAAAGTTTAATATTGGAAGTTGTGAAAACATGCGCACCCTCCCTGTATCAAGCCGATATAGACTATACCATTTAGAATTACTTTTTCATGACTTATTATATACTTCTCAATACATTTTCCGGTGTAATGATAAGCATATATAGTGATGAACAAATGTTATGTCTCTTGAATATTTGCGAGTACTTTGAGTGAAAATATAAACGGAAGTAGATTCTTTATTGACCAATCGATTCTGTTGGCTTTCTGTGCGAAGACAAGTGATTCACAATTTCGCTTTGAAATATAAGGGACGTCGGAATTACAATATTTCTTAAGTCAAGAAAATAACCGTTTTTCTTGGGATATGCAAGTAAAAAAAGCTATTTTTTTATTAATGTAACTCATCTCCATACTGGAACAAACTGGGTGGATAAAATACAACATATTATTTATGTGAGATTAAATATCGATATATTTGATTCTTGGCAACCTCTGTTTTGAAACTGGACGGGTCTGTTACCGTGTATAATCATAGCAGCTCTCACCGTGTGCAGTCATTATTAGACTTGTACTGGTCACATCACAATCTCAAAGATGTCTACTACAGTAGCGTGCTAATGAGGATTTTGTTGGCTACTGATATAAGTCGATGCCTCCTATAGGTCTGTTCTCTTGTTTGTTCATAAATAGGACATTTTTACTGATCGTACGTCTTAAGGACTTACGCTACGTAACAAGATAAAAGGCAAAAATCCCAAAATCATTCTATAGTCCAAATGTCTTAATGTTTATCCCTAAAATATAAGCCAAGCAAAGTGAAAGAAAATAAAAAAATAACTTACAGTATGGTATGAATTCCTAGAATATTTCCTAAATGTACTATCAATTTCACAAAAATCCAAAATTATTCCGATTGAAAGGTTTTAATGTGCTTATGTGCTAGTACCACTGACTAATTACTATTCTAATATCCAAAAGTTTTACTTCAAGGTAACTCCAATGGAAGTTACATGTCACAAATATCCTTGAATATTTCACGGAAATCCAAAGAAATTAATAAATATCCAAATTCTATTTGTTTATTATAAATGGTTTCAGCTCTTCAATTTCAACAAACAAAGAAATAGATAAATAAATAAATAAATAAATAAATAAATAAATAAATAAATAAATAAATAAATAAATAAATCTAGATCCCTTCGTACTCTCACATGAGTAAAATATAGCCATGGATTAAGAACTTAGTGTTTTGATACCTTGATATAGCCACCTAATGCGCATCAAATAAACACATTTGAATCACTAGAAAACTTTCCAAACATTTTAATTATTTAATACTGCCAACTACCTTAGCAGTCAACATTTGATTTTTCTATAATTTAGCCAAGCACCAGCTTGGTCAGTCATGCCATATATAAGATTACAAGGATCACGCGATGATATCCTGACCTGCATTCGGCACTCATGGCCTTGACATAACTCTGTAATTTGACCTTGATCTATGAATGGAAAATGTACATAAGTTTGTAAGTGTACTATAAACACGCGATGCGGTCTCAATTTTAAAATGCATATTGTATTCTCAAAACGCCAATCATAAGATTATTGTCATTAACCCAGATTACTCAAACTAAACCCACCATATTATAAACAATATGTGATATATAGACATCCGTAATACTTATTACAATCCGTACGTTTGCACATAAACATTTGGCTTTCTACCAATATAAGCTAAAGGCATGGGGGATAGAATCGGTGACCTATATCAGTTATCACGATCTCAACTCCCCAATAGCACGCTCTTTTTAACGGAAGGTTCTGCGGTTTTGCTTCTCCAATGACTTTGGTCACATGTCTGAATTAATTCACACACACCCACCGTACGAATGCTTAGGAATGCAATTCTGTAGTTATTTCAAGCTATAAGTGGGTGTCATCCACAGGAAATAACACGAATAGTAACTGTTTGTATGAGTGTTATCAATGTCCATAACAACCGACTTTAGAGAATGAATTAAAGACGCTAACATACCACCATAATTAACTGGGGGAAAAAGGTTTCAGTCCAGGTGTTTGACTCGACCATTTAGTCAGTTTTAAACCTCAGCATTGCCAGGTGTTTCCAGTGCTCAAGTTGACACGACTAATGTACTGCTTAATATAAAAAAAAATCTGAACAAGTTTTTAATAAAAACTCTCACGGCCAAATAACCAACATTGTTTACTGGACGATATTTAAATTATATACGTAGTTTGAAACAAACATCAAGGTATGTAGCTAGTTTTAATAAAATATGTCTCTCTGTATCACCTATCCATCCCTGAATAGAGAATACACACTATTGTGAAACCCTTTAGGATTCGCCAAAGTAGAAGAAAGTCTAATTTAATTAGTGGCTTTTCAGATATCAGTCAAATCCATCTGTGTGCGCCCCTTTTAATTAAATGCCTCGAAAACTAATGTCGTTAGTGTATAGTAAGCCTGTTTTATACCTTGATCACAGTGCTTGCTTGAGTCACTAGATTTTTGTATGCACGCTCTTCTAACATAACTCTTTTAATACATACGTGTACTTTTGTAGATTTAGCACATCGTGAATTACGCATAGTCATGCTTTTTATTACTTAACAGTTAGCTAAAGGGTATTATGTTAACATATTGCCTGTAGGTAACCCTTATCGGAACTAATGATGGACTGATGTTTAAAGTCATGCCTACTGTACAAAATAATATTAGGCTGACTAAACATTTATCAATGAATCCATAGTTTGTGTCAAAGCACTATCGCGCCTGGGAACTAATATCCTTTGAAATGCAATTGTTTTCATATAATATTATCAGAGATAGCTTGAAAGTGAGTGAGGATGTATTTTCCTAACAATCTCACTATGCTAACAGGATTTAGTCCAGTTTTAATATACTCTTGAAGACTGCGCCATTAAAACAACATATTATATGATTGAGGAAGTGATAATTGCATGGCTTCAAAGTTTATTTAGGAGTTATTAGGTGAAAATGAGAGTCTATGATTAATATGATTAATCTAAATGATTACCAGTTAATGTAGGATTGAATATTGCTAAATTAAATCAATGATAAGTGATTACTGCGATGTACAGATATAGAGGCAGAGAATGGTGCATCGTTCTTCCTATACTGTGCAGATAGTGTCCAAAGAGCACTTACTCTAATCCAAGACGTTATCGTTTGTGTGGCAACATGACGTTGCAGCATAACCTTCTCTATGGCAAAAAAGAGAGCCAGAAGACTGTTTGATAAGGTACTGCAGTAGTTGAAGGAGGCCCACAACCCTATTGCCTCCTGAACAACACATCAATGAAAAAGAAGTGCGACAGTTTCTGGATTTGCATGCATTACTATGCCCCAGGGACAATTCCTACTCATAGGGTATATTTCTGAGCTCTATAATCCGATATTGCCAAACTTGTTAGCTCGTCATGGCAGAGCTTACGCAATTGTGAATGACTATCACGCCTCTGTGCAGAAATCCATTAGTTTGAAGCTAGCGTCACTGAAAAAGTTTCCGATGCTTTTTCTGAGGAAGCTTGAGAACGGAAAGTTTAAACGTTTAGAAAAGACATACCAAGTAGAAAAAGATTTGTGACGAAGCGGCTGAGATGAGCACCAAAAATGTGACAACATACCTTCGCAGCCATCTAGCCATTGATCGAGTAGCTGGTTGCCCAAACTATTTCATGCATGATCGGTCAGAGTTGATGTTTGCCCACATCCACTTGTGCTCGAACTCGGCCGTGTCGCAGTACCGTTCATACAACTATGATCAGTTATTAATGTTAGGAAAAACATCAATCCTTGCTCTGAGTGTGCCGTTCTGTGGATTCTATACCTAAGCCATCATTAGCAGGCGACAATGTGCAAGCAAGTTCAAGGGGCATCCTGATGGCTTTGCCTTTACATAAGTCAACGTTTTGTTAAGGCTGACGATGTAGTAAGTCTTGCTTTACTATGAAACTAACTCAAGGGATAATATTGCGTAAAAGTGCTTAACGTTCTCACTAGGACAGTAGAAGTTTGATGACAGCCTGCAGTTTTTGATCAGCAACCTTGAGTAGCTGGTTACCAATTTATCCAAGGAAGCGTTTCGCATTACAACGCAGCCGATAGTTCATGATATGGATCTTCTTGCCGTCTGTTTGAATACATGAGTATCTGAGAGCGGTTTGAAAACACATATTCCTCGAATAAAGTTATTTTTAGTCAATTCTCTAGAGAAGGAATCGAGGCAGACGAGTACGAACTCACAACGAGTGTTTTGCATGTGTTTAAATGCCAAGATGTCAGAGACAATCGCAATATCTGCTTGAAAATAAGTGTGCCTCCGCAGGCTGCAGTGTTTGAGGTGCACTTCATCTCGATTCAACCCGTTACTACAAATCTACGGGTATGTGTTGCGATTCCTTCTAAAAATAACAGACACCATGCTAAAGATGCCGACAGACATCAACTTAATCTGTTTATTGAGAATATGCATATTAGTCGCCACCACAATACAGCTAGAAACTTAATATGCCCGGGCTATGAGATCAAAAGACCAATTAACTCGATAACCTTTCTATTTCAACAGCCTATATGGTTGGACAATCACAGTCTGGCGCATTCCTACTTCAAGTCAGTTAGTATTCGGATATTCGCCCAAAGGCTTCAGTCTCGGAATATGCCTCAAATATCCGCTATCAGCACTTTTTAGTGAACAACCTATGGGAAAGTTCACTCAAAGCTCTAATCTAGTTCCCATACTAAGCCTTAAAGAGCTTTACGTGTTCATTTTTAAGCCTTCAGGATTTCAGTAAGCTAGCCATACTCATTACAAACATTTATAAATTGATAGAGTTTGATTAGAGTCCGGAGATAATGTTGAACATCAAGCATAACACTTTCTTGAGGACAAATCGTTTGAAAAAGACTTCTTTAAGCTCATGAACAATTCCGTTCATGGATAGACCATGGAAAACTCCATGAAGGTAATCCACGTGGAAATGACCAGCACTGACGGGAATAAAGACAAAGCTGTGACGTTTGATTGATGACTCAGAGTTTAGGAAGCGGAAAATCTTTGATTGCAACCTGGACATGGTTTACAGCATCAAGGCCAATCTCAAACTCGATCAGCCAATATATAATGGGATGTCGATCCTAGATCTGAAGCTCTTTAAGATATGACTTTTTTACGGCCACTTTAAAGTCAGGCATGACAAAATGGGGGAGCGTTCTTAACAAGAACACCGAAATCCTGCTTAGCATGTAATGGAGGATATGTACCTGGATACATGAAAATAAACCCAACAGTATCACACGAGAGACTAACCAGCCAAGCAAAGTTTGTTGTCAGATTTAAGGGCCAGTACTGTGGGTGAGCAACAACCAAGTTTGCTGACCTTCGCCCCAAGAAGTAGTTCATCTAGACTCGCGACAAAGAATACAGAAGAATAATGGAACATCCAAACCGGTCGTGAAACAAGACCGATAGCATGAATTGTACCCAGAAATCAATCGAAATACGGAAGCAGCGTCGCCAGAAGAATTTGGTGATTTGTATCATTTATCACAAAAGAAGTGTACCGCATGAGCACACCAGCCTAACGCTGCTGAACACCAGCAAATATATTGTTTCAAACAGTATTACAACAAGCAAAATATTGTCATACAAAAGAAATACTCCATGATGGTGGAGTACGTTAACAAGCCTTCAGATGAGAGGTATCATCTTGGATGTAATACTTCAAAAGATCAAGTAGCTTGAAAGCAACGCCAAGTGTACGCCGTCTAATCATATAGAACTGGTGTTTATGCCGGTAGACAAAAATACCATAGGCAAACACATTAAGAAGCTTGGGTAATTGACTCTTCAATTCAAGGTGCATGTCCGCTATATGGCCAAGATTTTGTAAAGACACTTTATTGGTGGTAACTGCAAAGGCAATACGTTTTGACGAGCTCCATGAGTGGCTGGCTATACCAGGTTTGAAAAATGTATTCCTATAAATATTGCTATGGTGCAAGCATGCTAGCACAAACCTCTGTTACAGCTCTAAGGAAACGTTCATAGAGTCTTTCCCGGCTGCCATGACGTTTTCTAGATATACAACTATGCTAGCTCTATCTACAAGCATCTGGTAAAGGGGGATATTATGGACGACACCACGAGTAAAGCATCAATCAATTTCAGAAATCTATTACTAGATTAATTACTCATAACACAAGCTAAATTCTGAAGATAATAAAGCCGAAAGCGACGACTTCTCGACCGGCCTACATATCATTAGAGTATTACTCCCAAGAAAACATTAACACGAAGTCTGCGAGCTCAATATGTCGGCATTTTATTTAAGCTTTACGACTACAGCCGTGGGGGCGATGGAACCATAGTTTCTGCACAATGAGCCAACCATTTCCGCATTGATACTTCCATTCTGACATAGCAAACACAAACCTGCAACAGTTACTGGATAGAACACAATGGCTATCCCCTCTATCGCCATTGAAGGTCAAGATTACAAAGATCCGCTTTGCGTAGTGCATATAACCATCACGATCTCTGTATCTTTTATGAGACGCTCTGGGCAACACATATTTAAACTTGTTGAAATTTTGAGGTGAAATCATTCCAGGATGTACAAGACCCCCGCCTTACATAGGAAGAACGTTATGTTCAGTACCCGTGGCATCTGCTACCAGCATTATAAGTCGAACAAAGCCCTGAGGATATTGCAAATAACAGCAGACAATGTGGAATTTGTCAACATTGTGACAAAACTACTATCCTTACCCTACCATTTTATCGATAGTTAAGATGTTGAATCCTACCTTGATACGTATAACGTAGCCACTACAATTATATGCTTTGCACGCTATAGTGACGACTTCGCCCGCAAAGTCAATGGATCAATAACGTTCGTACAAGATGCAAAAGACTACGCTTATGATGCCGGGTAAGTGCCACAGAATATGTCTATAAATAACATGGTTTAGCATTGAATCTATATTCTAACTTTATTCGTTGTGCAGGCGTACAGGTATAATGACTTCAAAATTACATGCGGAGAAAGTCACAGAGAGCATGGTATACATGAGTATTTGACCATAACTATTATTCACTCCTATGGATCTAAGCTTGATACATTTCGAACTGAGACACAAGTCATTTGGATTTTGTCAGTCACTATCGTCTCAGGCCATAGGAGTAAGTGTCAAAGTTTAGTTTAATTTGATTTGTAAAACCTTTTCTCGGTTTTATGTTATGTCGGGTGATGAAGCTTTGTTAGATGGCGTGCTTTATTATTGCCATTTGTAATAAATAGTTTCGTTTTGTTGTAGCTATTTGCCATTATGGAAGCTATTGGACATTATGGTAGTTATTGACCATTATGGCAGGTATTGACCATTATGGGAGTTATTGGACATTATCGGAGCTTATTGGACATTATTAGGATTGTCGATGTCTTATACGAGCTGACGATGATTTATTTGGGCTGATGGTGTCTTATTGGAGCTGACGATGTTTTATGGGAGATTTAGTGTCCGATAAGAGCTGACTGTAGCTACCCATGGTTTGATGTAGCTATCTGTATTGCGACAGGCCATCTATGTGTATGGATACATGTATGTATGTGAATGAATACATATAAGTGATCCGTGAAGTATATGAACGTGGATCGACAAACAAAAAAGATCTAGTGAAACTGCAGAGGTCCAGTTTTTATATTGAATAAACTGTAGAGCAACAATTTGTAAAGTGAATGACTTCCAGTTTACAGTAATGTGTGTTCATCTCTTTGTGTATTTAGTTGAACACAGTAATAGATTACGTAAATCTCAAAGCTTAATGTGTCACAAGAGATCACACGAATGTCTTTTTACATAATACATAATTTATTTATGCCTATCGTTTTAGGCTAGAGGCCAATGAATCATATTTTTGTATTTTTTTTCTTTCTTTATCATTTCGTGAGTGTGTGTGTGTAGGGTAGATTGCATCAATTGGATGATAGGAGTGTGAGATTCAGTGCATGTTATATATATATATATATATATATATATATATATATATATATATATATATATATATATATATATATATAAACTCCAATCATTCATCACTTTGTTTTTGTTGTTATTCATTCAGTCCAAATGGAGAAAACCCGCTCAGTTACAATTCTGCTACAGTAAGGGTCTATAATGTCACGGGTACCGTCTGCGTCAATACAGCAACTGGCAAGAACGCCAACCTCAACCTAGATTTCTCGATGTGAATTCATTGGGTGAAACGCGCGGCAACGCCTCAAGCTCCATACCACTATCTAAAAGCTATGGTGTCTGCCAGCTCGTGCAGTGTGTGTCAAGCACACCATCGTCGTAACCAATAAAAACACTTACAATTACGCCATCTTTCGTGCTAATGCCACTACTGAATAGGTCACGTCCTCAAATGAAGCCTGCACAAGCACAGTCACAGGTCGCGGAGTCTGACATGCTCAGTTTGATGCAAGACAGCAAGAGATCCTAGATTATTAGGCCTTATCTATAGTCTCCTGGCAAAGCGCTCGCGAAGGCCAGTTTCCTGGTAAGTACATGAATAGCAAGGTATCACCACGCTACGGTACAAAAGTCATATCTTCCAGGACATATCAGGACTAAATAACCAAGAGCTCAGTTCAGAAGTATTTGAAGAGCTCTATTACTGCGAAAAACCTACACATCAACGGCCACCATGAGCAGGCAGAGGAAATCCTTCCAAACTACTATATTTGGCAGAGAGGATTCTCCGGGATCTGGTGCAGGGCTTCGTGGTCATTCGTGTGTTGGACACTATAGCTATATGCAAAATTGCCATTTGGCAATATATTCTATTTATTTGATATCAACCATCTGCCTACTAGATTCTATAAAACTTTCCGCATCTTTGTCAACCACTTTGAAAGTTTTATCATGGACTTTTGCACAGGAAGCTCTATTCGCTAGATGAAATTGTTGGGAGGCTTTTTTCCGGTCCTGCAGCCAACCACATTAGACAAATGTGTCAAAACACACACCCTCTTAGGTAATTGGCGATCACAATCCATTTAACACAAGCAGATAGAAATCTTTAGGCGCTCCTCTGTTTCAAACGCTGACGACGTCTCACACTATAATCTCTCCTTCTACTAATGCAAAGCTTTTAGCAACAACTGTATTAACGCAGACCCAAAAGACCTGGACGTGGCTTTTGATGTCATAGGAAACCTTTAAACTTGGTCATGGACGTCTCTGCGTTCCTCACCAAACCAGGCAAATAATCTGCTAGCAACATTAGTCTTTGACGCCAATGGCGATGATGTTTGAGTGGAATTTATGTAAAATTCTGTTTTCGTCGGCGATGCCTCAAGGGTCTTAAAAACCGGTAATACAATTGGGCGTCATATTGTTAATGAACAACTTTATTGAACACGTCACGTGACCCAGTGATTCTGCAGCGAAATTATGCGTACTAGCATCCTCGTTAAGCCCGTCGCCTGCCTTTTAGAACTGGAGACTTTGGTGTCTCCTAGGCAATGCATTTGTTGTGGTCGGTAATCATAGTTATGTCTACCTTGGCGGTACTTATCAATTGGCATCACATATCGCATTATGCATCATTGTGCAGTAATGTACATAACGGTCTAGATTATCATATCAGCTAGCATAACCGTAGCACCTCTGGATTCTATCATTGGAATGTAATGCAGAAGTTTTAAAACTTTGTTGGGTTTATCATTGGCAATATCAACGATACTGACACAGTCCCCTGTGCTGTATTTTACTTCAATAGCCGCCGATGAAACTGCGGAGACAGGATATAAGCGAAGCTATCGATCAGTGTCAATGGAGTCTTACAGCGCACAATGACAGCACCATTTAGCCACAGTTTACGCCAGTCTCTCGCAAGATGCTTTACAATTAGTTTTGCATCTAAGCTAGCTGCTGGTAACATTTTATTTCTTATTATATTCCTAAATTGCATCTCTCCGATCTGTAACATGTCGTTTTCAAGCATTTGTCATAAATCTGAATTATGATGAGTAACAAATGATTTCTTACAATAATCTTTAAAACTATGGCTTATATAGAAGAGTTTTGTGTCAATAATATTTACTTTTATTTCTGGTACACTGACATTGCTCCATGGCAGGATAGTAATGGTGCTATTATTATCTCAATTTCTTTTTATGTGCCTATCTTTGACTGCATGCCATGATATGCATCTGATAAAAAAAAAATGTATGTACGTCTCTTTATCAACACCAAGGATAAATCCGTGGAATTGGATTGGTCAATCAAGATTGAATATAATGTTGTACACATCTTGTCTGACGTCTTCAATAATATCTAAAATCTCGTGCAGCTCACGCAACGTCAAAGGTAGATGCCTCGTACTTCCGCCTATAACTTCCTTCTCAAGCATATGTTAATCCTTCAAGGCTTCTCTCCCTTCATGCAATGGGCAATTTGCCTTTCTTAATTTTGTATAAACTCTTCAATTTATTTGCCATATTCAGCGTTTAAAGTCATATGTTCATGTTCCGAAAGGAGGCATTTAGTTAATTATTGTACTTTGACACCATTAGGTGTATAAATGAACAGGTTACTAATCATATTCAGACACAAAGAAAACATATTCAGCTTAGTTATACCTTTCTTATCTCTTTCGATATACATTGCTAAATTGTGTATTGTTTATTAACATATTTTTTGTTTCATTCTTTCCCTTGATGTATTACAATGTATTGTTTTTAAAATCGCTGGAAGTATAGTAATAAATCTACGACATTACGTATTGGCTGCAGGTACAGGTAAATTATCATCCCTATGTTCTATAGGGTTGAATATTTCTCATCTTTCCATATATGTAAGTTCGTGCTTTTTTAGTGTATGACTGATGGATAGCTCTGTCCTACCTCACACGTGACCTTTATCCTGACTCGTTGACTATTTTTTTTTTCTCTTTTTTTGGCGTTCTACTGCTAGAATAGTGCACACAAAGTAGCCAATACTTTCCGATTTACATTATCACTTGAACGTTCTTTCAAATTAATCACGATCAGCATTATTTGCAATACTTTTGCATACTAAAACAAATATTGGTTGAAGTTACGTGCCACGCAAACAGGTCGATGGGAAGATCGACCTAGCTACATTTACGGTTTCTTCAGTTTAATTTCGATTCGAGAAATTTTGTTGCTGTAATTGGTGTTTATTTTTTAAATTTATATTATCATTATTATATCTGAAGGGTAAATGACCGCAAGGTCAAAGTCTCAAATCATCTTATGGACAAGAGCGCACTTTATTTTTGACATTGTTCACATTTTTATCAGTGCGCATGTTATCCGCAGTACACAATTTGAACGTTGTGTATTAACAATACCAGTCTATAGATAAATAACGTGTCGTTTGTCAAGGTTATGTTGCACGTAGTACGTCATACATAGCACCTGATAGACTTTATTCATTAATCTAATGCAATATTTATACGGCAGTTGTTCGGTATTTATATTAACTTTGTTAGTTTTTAAAACTGCGTATGAGATAATATGTGACTAAACATAGAGCGATTGGACTTAATTCGCACTTGCAATGGTAGTATACACACATGATCTATCTTCCAAGATGATTGGGTCAAGTTCGAATAATCTGACAGATCTGACACATCATTAACCGGATGTGCATGTTACATGTCACAACGACAGTACATTTTACGTTACAGCCTTCCAGTTGTGTCAGACATACTGGGAAAATTAAAGTCTGATTTCTTCTGAAATGGTGATCAAAATGTGCTCAGATTTTATACATGCAATAAATAAAGGGAGCTTAGTCGATTGAATACGTATTAAACCATATCCGTATGCTTTCCTTTTTGTGTGCTAACTGATTTTGAAATATTAGTCTTTAGTAATTTTGTTTTACATGATCTGTGTTGCGAACAAATTTTTTTAATGTTATTTACGTTTCTTTTTAATTTATTTCCTCTTGAGAGTACATCAAGATGTTTTGTGCCCTCAGGTTAATGGGGTTCGAACCCGCGACATTCCACATCCGAGGGAGACGCTCTAACCACTTAGACCACCGGGGCGGTCCTTCTTTCAGGTTAATAGTATTTTTATCCTATGTATGTAAGTTTGTCACATTGTATTGAGCACAATAAATAAATAAGAAATGATGTAAGTAGTGGTAACTTATTTAATATGAAGAAGTTTTGTGATCAATTAATAAATCAAGCGAACTCATTTTCCAACCTTTTGGTTTTTACTGTGTTTCCGGCACTTCTAATTAGCAGTGCAGTGAAAAATTTGTTTATGACTTTTTGCTATCATTACTTTTCGTGTATGTTACGTCAATGAATTCTGTCCCAGTCTCCGCTATCTGAAACTTCACCTACTTTTTTCTTTAGTTCACATTGCGTTATAAAGTACCAATTACTTGACCAATTAATCGTTTAAAAAAATACACCACCGTATAGCAGATGCGGAAATATCGTTAAGTGGCCAAGCACATCATATCCGGATTCAAGTCAATACATAATGTGCCAGCTGCGTTGTTTGGTCTTTACTCGTTCTAATTTCAAGTGGTTATCATACTATCTTTCTTCTCACAGTTAGGATTTCATATTTGTCTCCCACGGTCAAGATCAACTTCACAAGAATGTTTGGATTGTACTTCGCTTTGTTAACAGTCGGCCTAGCATTTGGTAAGTAAAATTGAGGTTTTGTTATTATAAAGGTTATATAGAAGTTGATTATGATAAAAGCTATTATTGTATGCACAATTAATCTTAGATGATTTAAACTAATTTTAATTATGGATGTTGGGTCTTTTTCTGTTGTTGTATTTTTAATATTTGTTTGGTTTGTTATCGCACACCGAGGTTGGAACTATGTCGGTATTTTTTTTTTTCTTTTGATTTCCTATTCTTCATAATCTTAGCTCTACAGAATCGAACTTTTATAAAATCCAGTCCGCTTTGAATTATGTTTGGGAAAAAAATATGGTGGCTTGTTCCGAGCCGGCGGTAAGAACTCGGTTGGTATGGTTGTTGTTGTGGGGCTTAACGCCATTTTTCAGCACACGATAGGCTATTCATGGCGGCCAGTATTAATGGTGGAGGAAGAAACCGG